>OMNW01008727.1:40333-61525 GCA_900303245.1 Selene dorsalis
TCTGTGTGTGTGTGTGTGTGTGTGTGTGTGTGTGTGTGTGTGTGTGTGTGTGTGTGTGTGCGTGTGAGTCTCCAGGCCTACACAGCATAATATGAAGCCTGGAGATGTCTATAAGCTTTATCTCATCTGCTGGCGCCTGCTGATCAGTTAGCAGGGAAATTCAAACACAGCTGTGACAGACTGCTTTAGACGCATGCACACACGCACACACACCCACGCGCACACTTACATGTATGCGTATCACTGCAATCACACGCACAAACACATGAATAATTAAAGAAACAAATAGACATTAATGAACAAATGTGCTTGCACAAGCACACATGCACACATTCATGGCTGTCATAAACCCACACAAACAAACACATATACAACCACAGCATAACTGCTCATCAATAAATAATTACACTCTTCATTAGATGCTGCAGGGTCAGCAGTTTTGGGAGTGTGCTGCAGAGGTCTGTATCCTGGACAACCAGCACACACATTTGTAGGAAAAACGTTGTCAGCTTATTGACCCAGTTAAGCAGGTATGGGAGACATGAATTGGACTTTTCAGAGCGTTTGGTTCCCTCTGTGCAGCTTGGTGGCTGAACTCAGAAATGATATTTGACATAGAGACAAGCAAAGTTTAGGGTTTCATGACTCGTCGCACCACTTAACCACATCTAATTCCAGCCTTTCCTGACAGATAAGAACTGTTCATTTCAAAATGTGACACTCTAATACTGAGCCCCTTAAACGAATGCACCTCTGTTGATATTTCTGCTCAGTGTGAACTTAGAAACCTCTCTCAGAGTACTGAGGAGTTTCTGAGGAAAAAGGTCACTTCAGGTCCTACTCACACATCTTTAAGGCCAAGCAGCCACCAGCTTGAAACTACTCCAAATTCATAACAAGCTGACACACTATAGCCGCCCTTAATCTATTTTATCCGTTTTGTGCTAGAGTTAACAATGGGTACCACTGTGCAATAAATTCAGTTCATGGGCTCCATTCATACTGTAGTTGAATCTGAGAAAATCCCCCATTGAGAATTCATTATAAATTAGGGAGATTTCACAGCATGATAAGCACCATGTGATTCAGCCTGAGGCGGAAAATATCACAAGACAAAAACATATGGGGAGGTTGCAGCTAAGACATTAAAATGCCCGGAGGTATGTAACATTTTGCAGTGTCATGCATCAAAATGTCTCAAGAGGCAGGAGAGAAAACTGCACCTCATCAAAAAGTATTTCTCCCAATGGGCTGTACTCTATACAGCGTTTGACAGCAATTTGCCTCGGCACTGCATGTATTTATCACTGCACTGCCACAAAAATTCATCTTTACAAGTCTCTTAATCTCCCACTGAGTCACAGAAACTTGAATTCTTTAAAACAAAGGTGGAATTTGACATCCCTACCCTAAGATAACACCATCTGTTTCCAGAGCCGTTTTACCTGCTCCACTAGAAAAAAAAAAAAAAATGTCAATATGTGCCCAAAATAATGACACATCTTGGCTCCTATAGTACACAGGCTGGGTGGCTTTTATTTTGTAAGTTTCTTGAGGTCCAATTATATAGAGTTACACATTGTGAATGCTTAAAAGGACAACCTTCTTCTGGAGAGGCTTACAAACAGTCAGTATCCATATGAACTCCTGGAAGCATCAGCATTCATTTGTAAGTGGATTAGACAGAAATGTGAGGTAGCTTCCCTTATATTAGATCATTTCAGCTCATTTTAAATCAGTTCTTACTCTTTTCAGTGTTCTTCTTTTTTTTTCGTTTTTTTTTTTTTTTTTACAGGCAAACATACTAGAAACTAGCTAGTGAAGACAGTAAACACAGGCATTTCGCTCAGGAGCTGGTGGAGACCAAAACAAAGCTAATTTTGGACATTTATAATGTGGCCTGAAATATGACATCCTATCAGTGCTAATGTTGATGTGTTGGCACAATGATTAGCTAACTGTCTGCTCAAATGTTTCCATACAGAAAGTGCTAACTACTGGACCACGGTGTCATCCTCAGCCACTGTCATGAATCTGGTAAGTCCAGAACAGTTTTCCAGCTTGTTTGATAACTTATTCATTAACATTAAGATGTAGTCTTTAGCTTAAGTTAATGGTGCACAGAATATTAAGTGAGGCTTCTACACTGAAATGTTTCTTGGGTGTCAGAGTACTCCTCTTCACACAATTTTATGCACCTTTGATGAGTTTTTAAAACATTTTTAAACAAAGATCCGGCAATTTATTAACATAATTGCTCATCTTTTGCACTGATAATTCAATTAGGACAGTTTCATGCTCACCCAAGGCAACTGGAATCGCTCCAACTTTAAGTCACACAACACTGTCTTTGCTGAAAATGAATGGGAATTAGGTCCTACAGTAACTGCAATCACAATTGTAAAAGACTGTGTGTATCCTCAGTCAGTGCTGAGAATAATGTCCCTGCCAGGGCCAATAACCTATTATTGGTCACTGCATAGCACATATGGTTTTAACATGTATCAACTTTTCTAAATGAAATATTAAGGACATTAAAGTGAGTATGATGCAAGTGCAGCCATTAGAGCTGTGATATTCCCAACCCAGCAGGGCCAGAGCAGGATGCAACGTGGGTGATCTATCCACTGAGGCACAGGCTAACGGTAATGAGACTGAAGATACAATAGAAAGACAGAGTGAGAATGAAGCAAACGCACACGCACACACACCCTCCAGTCACTAACTGCCTGGAAGGAAGAATACAAAATGCCACAGAAATAGACTATAATCCTGGCCAGCAGTGATCAACACTGATAAATATTAATAAACACTATTATACTCAGAGAAAACAGAGACAGAATGATTGAGAAGAGGAGAGAAAGGATAGAGAGAGGTAGGGGCACACAGAGAAAGAGAGAGAGAGACAGGGAGAGAGAGGGGGCAATAACAATAGACAAGTCTTCTCACACTCTGTTATTGGAAGCAATTTTCCCTCTGATGTCCACCTAGTGTTTTTGCAGACAGCGCGGACTCACATGTATGCACTCTCTCTCCCTCTCTGTTCTTATTATCAGTCAGTTTTTCTCTGTTTGTTTTCACCATTGTATTGTACCTCTTCTTTGGAGGCCAGGATAAGAGGTGGGCACACACACACACACACAAATGAGCACACACAGAAGTATACAGAGAGGAAAGAGATGCAAAAAAGTAGATAAAGTGAGTCCTAAACACACACATATACACACACAGAGGATAGTATCTCTCTCTCTCTCTCTCCTCTCTTTCTCTCTCTCTCTCTCTCTCTCTGCCTGAATCAGTCTCATTAGTCATGCTGAGGCTGTAGCGTTGCTGGGTCAGCCTGCTTACAGAGCTGTAGAGCTGGATGGCAGCCCACAGCCAGCGAAGGTCACTCACCGCTCAGTCTTGACTCCCACCAGACCAACACTGGCCTCTTCCTGATAATAAGTGGTCATAAAGATGCATAGGGAGAGACCTGTGGTGTGAGCCACACCCAACGTGGTCAAGATGTGTGGGAGAGAAAATGTTCAACCCCACTGAAACCTGCTTGGAGCATCTCACAAACACATAAATCTACTGTGGTATTGTGATGCATTCTGAGCAGGAGATCTACAAAGGATATTTAGAAAAGAGATAATGAGAAAAAAAACGCATAATTATTTTCAGCGTCTACTTTTCCGAGTAAGAACACAACCGCACAATAACCAATTGTGGCATGGAACAGTTTGCTACTGAATCATAAAATGTTGTTTTTCTTCCATGCTTTAAGAGTCTTTTAAAGATACAAAGAAGCATTGCTTGACCAAAAACAATCCATTGAAATATGTTTTAGCACTCTGGTGTTAATATATCTAAACCTAATATCTACAGTATGATTACATTAAGTCTGAATGATTGATCTGAATGTGTTAAGTGTGGTGAAGTCTTTGGACATCAGTCCAAAACGACCTGCTGCAAACCGACAGTATTAAGGATGGAGGAAGAGAGCTGTCTGCTGTCAATTTTTAATTACTTAATTAAAAGAAGTGAGTAGGATTGTGCATGCTGGCAATGAAAATGGAAACCGGATTTCAGTTTGAAGTTGGCTGTAAAGCCAGCTAAATTCACCTGGATTAACCCCAAGCTGTTGTTGGGTTTTCATTCTCTTTATTTCTAGGCTGTGGGCCACAGCTGAGCCCCAGTTTTAGCCTGTATGTCTTTACATTCTGGCAAATCAGCACCACAGACAGTCATGCTGCAGTGGTTCCTGTTGAAGCTGTTACTTTGGATGTACTGCGAGATCTCATATCACTGTTGCCACTGGAAAGATTGATCCCATATTGTATTAAGTGAGATTTCCATGTTTTTTTTTCATTATAAAACAGGTCTAGGTTCTATATAAATACTGCGAAAGTATCAAAGCTTCAGTCCACAGAGAAATGCACACAGATTGTATTCAGAGACTGAGCGTTAATCGTCAGGACTTCATTTATTTTGTGATGGTTAAGCAGTCACTGCTCTCAGCCAAGCCTCCCAGTGGTTACTTGAAATCTACACCATTTTTATTGTATCACTCAGAAAACAGTCAAATCAGTTCCCAACCCTAAACCAATCAGAAGAGAGGCTCAGAGCCTCCTCTCTTTAGATTGGCTGACATTGTCCTAATGTCGAAAGAGAGATGTAAAACTACATTAAGATGGTTTTTGGTCCATCCCTCCTTGTGTTTTTTGTTTTGCTGCAACAACTGTGTTGCTTTTTGCTTGGATTTGGTCTTTCAGCTCTCCATATTGCCAGAGTAACGGGAACTTACCCTGGTTATATTGAACTTGCTTCATAGTATAGGCCCCAGGTGAGTGCCAAGTATCAACACATAGGATGGATGGTGCTCTACAAACGCCCGAGGACTGAAACTTTAAAATGTAACCATAACAAGAATAATGGAGCTGGACAAATTCATTTTATTCATGTCTGCACCTTCTCACTGGTGGTAACTCTTTGCTCTATGAGTGTAGGAACTGCATAATATTTTATTATGAAAGTGGGAGGTTAGACTTGAAATACTAAAAATCTTCTATGGGGCTTCATGATGCAGCTTCTATTAAATTATTTCCTCAAGTGCTGTACACCATGATGAAGTTTGATAGCTTCCAGGTAGAGAGGAGTGTCTGAGTGTTGACTGGCTGACCCGACCTTGTCTCCTGAAATGAGCCGCTATGAAAGTTTCCACATGACTCTCATGCAGAGGCAACGAGCTGTCGCCGCTCTCGTCAGGAAACACTGAACATGTCTGTAGGAGGAGATGATAAATTCATCACCGGAGACGTCCCAGAGCGAGTGCTGCTGACACGACCTTGATCGATTGCAGGCAGAACGACAGATGGCCATAAAGGACAATCATGTAACTGTACGCTCATTAGCATAATCACATGCATATACAGTACACTTCAGACTACAAGGCCACATGGTGCTCACACAGCACCACTGTGTTTGTGACAGAGGTAATGTTGTTGTTGTGTTGCATGACACTTTTAAAGGGAAAATTAAATTAGCAACTACAGTGTCGCAATGATTATGTGAAATGTGCTTCTGTAATTTAAAGACACATTGTGGTTTTCCTGCTGAACAGACAGTGACTCTCTTCCATTTAGCCAGAAAACTACTTGCTACTTTTACCAATAATGGCAAGAAAATTTCCACAAAATATTGTTGTGCAATATGAATGAGAGAAAAGGCAGCATGGGAGAGAAATGATAAGAGGGATTATCCTTTAAAAGAACAGCCACAGGTTTGATCTCTGCAGTGACCATGGCCCTTTAAAACACAAAAAATGAACCTGCTAGCTCATTCTAACTCCCCCTAGCTTTGTCAGGACAGGACTTGCGGCGTCTGACACATCACAGATAATGAGCAAATGGACACACCAACAAAGACCGGTCCATTTCCCACCATGATTAAACCAAGGTCCAAATTACACTGTGGCTTTCAGAGGAGTTGGTCTTTGTCTTGTTGATAGAATAAAAGTATTATGAGCACAGCAGTGTTTTGAGCTAAACGCTACAGTAAGCCTTCTTATGTGTTCACAGCGCTAACATATCTTAGATTTAGCAAGCTTGTTTAACATGCTAATGTGAGTACAGCTGATGGAGATGTCATTCATTTTGCAGGTATTTGGTCATAAACCAAAGTAGTGACAACATTCAAGTTGTGACTGGGGAGTCGGAGGATCACTAAAGTGAGTATAATTAATCCTGCGGGGAATGTGAACGTAAACCACATCAATTCAATATTTGTTGGGAATTTTTACTGTAACCACGAATATCAACTTCACAGAGATGCTAGCAGAAGAGTGGAGGAAAAATCGCAGTCATTAGGACACACTGTCTGGGAGTCACGAACTATATGACATTTCCGTCCTCCATCTGCCTCTCCCTTCTTCTCTCTTTGTCCCACTTCAGTCTTTCCTCATACATCTACCTCCTCCACCTTCTCTTACTTGTCTCTTTCCTGTCTTCTCCTTTAGCTCAACTTCCTGTTTTATCCTGATAATTCTCCATCTGTCTTCCTTCCTATTCTTCCTCACATCTTCCCTTCGTTCTACCTTCCTCCTTCAAATCCTGTTGTCGTCTCTCCAACCGACAATCCCCACCCTTCTCCCATAAAAGCCACAGCTCCCACTTTTCTTTCATTCCCTGTCACTCTCTTCCCCTTTTTCATTGGATTTCCTGTTCCCTCCACATTGGATTTTCAAATCACATCCGGGCGCTGGCTTTACACAGTAAGTCACTCTATACCTCATCACTCAGTGTAAAGTCAAAGAGAGGGCAGAGCAAAGGCTGGAGAGAGTGAGAGAGAGACAGAAGGAGCTGAAGAGGAGAAAAACAGGTGAGAGTGTAAAAATATGGGAGGTTAGATGTGCTGCTTTTATAAAGCACTTTTCTAACCTTATCAACCACTCAGCTCACTTTATAACTCGCACACAGCGAGAGTTGCACCTGAAGCACTTTGACATTCAGTGTCATTCCCACAGATGCTCTGGTGCATGAACAAGGGAAACCAGGGATGGAACCATCAACCCTGTGATTAGTGGAAAACCCAGTCTACCACCTGGGCCACAGCTAGGACAAAGAGGAGAGGCAAGGAGAGGAGTTGAGGGGAGGAAAACAGAGAGAAGCAGAGTAAGAAAGAGGGAAGATGAAAGAAGGAGCAGAGGGACAATGGGGCTGGTGGAATGAAAGAAATCTTAATGCAAATGAGGCTGGAGTGAAAGACATGGAAGAGAAAAGAGAAGATGGGATAGCAGAGAGATATGGAGACAGAGAGGTAGAGGGGAGTCCAGAGATTTATGGCAGGTTGTTATGGAGCAGAGACTGAATAACAGAAGGTGAGACTAGGTGAATTATTCATGAGGTTACATGGCCATGTGTGTGTGTCTGTGTGTGACATGTGGGTGACAAGCAGGTGAAACACATACACACTCTTAATGTCTCTGAGGCACCCTTAGGCTAGCTCATCTATGAAGAAAAGACGAGCCTTTCACAACCTGTGGACAGAACTATCTCTAAACAGTCAGCCATCCTGTCCTCAGACTAAAGGAATATTGTCTCATTCAACAGTGACATGAAATTTAATGCATGATGGGCAATTTCTCTCACCCCTCTACCTCCCCCCACTGTCAGAACAGATTTCTTCCTGCAGTACATCACAATCAGAGGTAAATTCATGCAAGTGTTCTAGCGTCCTATCTGGTAGGTTTACATGAATTCACATCACGTGTACAGATCAGTACTGACTACCAATGGACTTTACAGAGCTGATAACATTATAGAAGAATTGTGAAAGTTGGAGGATGAACGATTGAATAAGAAAATGAGGGCTACTGTGCTGCAGGTAGATGCTGGAAATGAACCATATGATGATATACTATGTAGTCATGCATCTTCTCATTCAGAACAAATATAGCTCCTCTCTTCTCTTAAGAATAACATGGTAAATGTGCTGCATTTGCTGCCCACATTCTCCCATGGTGCTATAATGCTGGATTGAAAAGCCACTGAGACAGCATTTATTCCATGTGGCACAAAATGTGCAATCCCACCTACACTTTGGTTGCTTTGGCCCAAACCAGAGAGGAAAATATTGCACTGTTACATTGAAGAATTTGTTGAGATTCATACTTTCCACTTACAGGCCAACCAGGAAAAGTCACATGGATGCAAAAGCAGTTTTTGATGATTTGCCATCCTGCCAGGGTGGAGATTTTGGCTTTGGGTGTAGGGTAGCAGTGAGAGTATGGGGGTGTAATGTATCCGGTTACTGGAAATTTTAGTTAAACACTGGGCTAATGCTGGACTTCACCCCAAATGTTGCATTTAAGGTTTGTTTCTTTTCCTTCATTTGGTTTGGTCTTGATCATGTTCTCACTTCTAATAACTCGCCAAGCTGGTCACTAAGAACCAAACAGCTGTCAGCATTTTCACCTACACAGCCAAACTCAATACTTTCCTCTCATGCTTGGTTTTAACACACCCTACTCCCATGACCACTAAAATGCTTCTGGCAAGGTGCAAGGTAAAGACAGGCTGAGCAAGCAGAAGCCACACAAACTAAAATTCACACTTATTATTTCAGGAACTAGAAACTGCTCTCAAAACTTAAAAGTGAGGGGAAATGGCTCGTTCAGAATCGTAAACAATCTCACGCATACCTAAGTCCCAATGAAAACATTTCTCATGAAAAATCAGTGGAGCGAAGGATGATCAGAAAACCTGAATCAAAAACCCCTCTGGGAGCAACTGTCTCAAACACTCACCGAGTTGATGCAGGCCAGTTCCTTGTTAAGCAGCCAGGGCAGGGAGAGTTTCCCCTCTCCTCTGTAGCATGACTGAATCCTCTCTTTAATCTTCTCCTTTATCCGCTTCATTGTGAACAGACACAAAGCCGACTCCTTGGGCGGCTTGGCTCTGTTCTTCTGACCCTGGGCGAATACAGTAAACAGAACCTCCTCATGCTCTTGAATACCAAGTGAACGTGCCAAACGGGTCCCAGGCCGGGCTAAATAAGCATCCTGAACCAAGCGGTATTCCACTCCATCCTTGGTGCAACCGATGGGGAACTCGACGTAGGAGTAGAACTTGGGATCGTCGACGCACAGGCGAACAATTTTTGAGGTGAAGAACTGTTCACTGCTCGCATCTGGCGAGGTGAGCTGGGTGTCCAGCTGTAAGGTGAGATAGTAGACAAACTGCTCACTGTTGAAGCCGTAGATGTAGTAGATGTCAAAGGCCGGGAACTTGGAGAGTGTGTCTGAGGGAATCTTGAGCTGCGAGGAAACAAACTCGTCCTGGTAGACGAAGCTGAACATATCTGCATTCTCCTCATTAGACATCAACTTGCGGCTGGACAGCGTTGGGAAGTACTCAGACTTCCCATCGATGGGGGTGCCGACAAAAAGTTTCCCACCCTCGCCAAAAAGATTCGGGGAGATCACGACACCTGACATGGTGCCTGCTTCAGCAACACTGGATAGATAATGTTCTTTACGATGGTGGGGCTCGCCGAGCTTGAACAAATCATCCAGGCGTAAGAACTGGCATATTCCCTGGGAAGTACTCCCACAGGCAATTAAGCGGTTGTGGGCAGCATCAAGGAGCAGGAGTTTATTGACGTTGGAGGTCTGCACTAGCTCGTGGGGGCAGGACTGGACACCGGGTGGAGGATAGCAGCGAGGGTTGTCTGTCACAGGGCCCGTAACATGGCTTCGCAGCTTGGTGAGGTTGCTGGACAGCTTGTAGATCCAGTTGACGGCACCCAGGTAGACCTCGCCGGTTTTGTTGTGGACCACCAGATGCGTGAGACCTCCCTCAGGTGGAAAGAAGGAGAGAAGCGAGGAGGGGGAGGGAGTGGAGGAGGTGGTGGGTATGGCGAGGGAGAGGAGGAGAAAGAAGGTGGGAAGGATGAGAACGGGTGGGTTGAGGTGGGAGGACATGGCAGTGAGGGGAGGGGAGGTGTGAACGTGTGGGTGTTGGTGAGTATCTTTGACTGTGTAATCCTCTGCAGGGTCAGTCGGCCCCTTATTGGGCTGCAGGGTACGGTGTTAGAAAAGAGTTTCCAAGCAATCGACTTCCTCTTCCTTTTTTTCCCTCCTTTCTCCGCTGTTGTTTTTATAACCTCATCCCCTGATTCTCAGTCTTGTCTGCTGCCAGCCCTAAGAGAGAGAAACAGCAAAATCTTAGCAAACACAGATGTCAACATATTCATGCAATTGTGCTTCACACTTCAACATCTGGCAAAAAAAGGATTCATTTGTTTGTATCCAAATGACAAGGCACTTAATATTCGCCCACAGCTCAGACTCAGAGGCCTAGATGGTGAAGTCCAAGAAACAAATGAGGGCACTATCGGCTTTGTTTTATTGACTTCTCGACTCTTGGCTCACACTACTCTGTGGAGTACATCTTTTAAAAGAAGACAGGGCCAAACATTGCTCCTCTGCGTATCGATCGTCTGGAGGTATTAAAGGATACAGCAGACAAAGTGCACATACACACAGAAATACATACATACCTTGAATACACCCAAAAATGCGCTCAAGTGCATAAAAGCATGAGAAGGTGTAAATGTACAGTTTTTCGAAACAACACGTAGATACAAAACACATGGAAAAGGAGACCAGCACGCAACACAACCTGAGAACGCATAGAGGGGGAGCCAGCATTGAGATAGCAGGTAAACATCCATAAATTACAAGCAGCGCTGCAGGGAGAATTCTGTAGTATATTTACTACAGGCCAACAGAGCAGAGGAATACAAGGACCCCTCTTCTAAAGAGATAAAACAGGAGACAGTGAGAGGGAGGGAAGTGAAAGATGTTTGGCTTCATACCAGTTCAATAAGAAAGAAGTAGAAATAGAAAAATTAGACTCAAACATGCAAAACACCACCAACTGCTCAAACTCCACATCAGTGCAAACACATGTGGTGAAGGGAATTTAGAAGGTGTTGAAGGTATGAAGTGTATTTTGTCATAATCAGTATACAGATCCCAAACAAGCATTGATAGCGACCTTGACCTTTGACCACCAAAATCTATTTGAGTTCATTTGCTCCAAATGTGCAGAAATTCCCTCAAGGTCTTTCTGAGATATCGAGTTCATGAGCATGAACACTACACATGATGCCTCGGGGTGCAGCAGCATAAATAAAGAAAAGGAGGCAAACAATCTATCCATTTTCTGGTCCGTTCAATCCATCAACCCATTTTCTAGATCTACTTATCCGGGTCATGGCTGTAAGAGGCTGGGGACTGTCCCAGAATTCAATGGGGGACAAGGCGGTCTTGAAAGTTGTACAGTCGTACACAAGCAACAAGAACTGTCCCACAGACACGGCCATAGCAACAATGCTGTTGATGACCGTCATCACTGAGTTATTATGAGGCCTCACAAATATCTGTGTCCAAATTTTGAAATGTCTCCAGCTGGATGTAGAGTCAGCCTCCTCCCACTGACCCCTACTTACTCTTTACTAGCTTCAACTAACTGTCAGGCCACAACAGACAGAACTATCCCAGCAACCAAGTTCTCCTTCTCCCATAAGTCTGTGATGTGACACCAACACGTACGAGTGGTTTTGTTGGTTGTAGTTTGAAACCGTTCTGAGGCAGCCGTGTACTCACACACTGTCCTGTCTAAACTCCAGTCCACTGGTTGAAGCTTGAATATATATATAAACACAGAGCACAAGGAGAAGGCTTGTTTCATAATGGAGCTGGGTCAGAAAGTGGTACACACACAGTTTGGTCCCGAAAGTATTCTCATCTCTTATTTCTGCTTCTGTTTTTCATTCCTCTCTTTCACTGCATTCTTCTCTCTCTCTCACACACTCCCTCTCGCACTCTCTCTCTCTATCTCTCAGGGACTTAATTTCTTGTCAATAGTGTCTTTCATCTTGAGCCCAGCCATCATTACAGTGGCCCAGATGACGATGCTGTTGCCTGTCCCATTAGGACAATACAGCCACTGTTAGTATCTTGGATGGACACACACACACACACACACAATGTGGACATCATGTACAGTGGGTCAAAGGCGTTTTTACACACTCCCTCAGATCCTACTGACTTCAGCGCATTTCAACACACTCATTCACAGACATAACTGACATAAATTGGACCTGCCCACACACACACTCATGCACCACCACCCAACACAAGCATCCACATACGCACGAGGAGGAAGTTATGCTGACTACACAGCAGTGGGATAAACTGAACATCTAGCTATAATCAATTGAACGGTAGGAAATGGCTATTTTTGCCACATCTCATCAAACCCCGACTGATGTATTTTATAAATTCTATAAATAAGTTAAAACCAAGCAGCACATGTGAACTCTGTGGCTGTGCAGCTTTAGTAGCCGCTGAGTGCTGATGATGTCGGGAGCTGTGTGACTAAAATGGGACAAAGAGATGAGACAAAAAAGAAGAAGATGTCTTTGAAGTGAAAAACAAGTTATTGATTTAAAAGTCTTGCTTTAATTCCTGAATTAGATCAAACAGAAAAATGGGTTGAGTTTATGGATGAAGAACAATGGTTAGGAAAGTGAACATGGACACAAATGCACGAGGAAAATGAGGCAGAATATCCCGATGTGCTAAAAAAACATGTGAAACCAAACATGTAGAAAATGTATGTGAATGTTGTGTGTTCCAACCAAATCTGTCACATTTACATTTTACCATTCTCATTATGTATTTCCCTCTCAAATAGTTCAAATGGGAAACATGTGCATATTCCCCCATTTACATTCTGTGAGGTAATATTATTCAATTATATTCATGCATTCATACATTCATGCATGGTGCAGTGTATATCAAAACAAAATAACTCTCTGGCAAAACTTTTGAAAGTGATATAAATTATAATCTGGTCTGTCTGAGTTCCTCTGTGATATATCATCAGAAGCCATCTCTAATCTGAAAAAATATAGCACAATGTTATCACTTGATAAATCATGCCATTAATTTTCCTCAAACTCATCAGCATATTATCTGATCCAAGAAAACCTTGGATTATCCGGGCCTTCATTTCTTTGAGTGTGTATGTGTGTGTGCGTGCGTCAGGGCCCTCCTGAAGCCCACCTGCCACATCGGATGAAGCTGTAAAGGCGTTCAGGTCTGTCCTGAGCTGATTTATTGCTGCTGGCACATCGATTGCACACACAGCCACAGACCTTGGCCAAACACTTAAGCAAATTTATACACAGCACTTCTTTAGCATGGAGCTCACATCCATGCCTGCTGGCCTCACTCTGTGTGGGTCTGTGTGTTTGTCTGCATGCATGTATGCGTGAGCACCCTGCAGCTACTCAATCTTATTCACTACTCAAACACATACAGACACACAGACATACAGACACACACACAGACACAAATATCAGCCTATACATAAACTGTATGTACACAAAGCATAAATAAATGTAGCCCAACTGCACAAACCACAGGCAAAGTATAAACATTTACATTTATATCCTTTCCATTTTAAACAGACTTTTTCTTTCTGGATGAAGTGCAGTGAGGAAAATGTTGAGGGCATGAGCTGGAATTGAACCACTCTGTACTGTTACCTGCATTCATGACCCTGTTGATTAAAGCCAGTGAACCAGGAGGGTTGGATCTTTATATATATATATTCACCGGTGTATTTGCTCTGCTGCAGCACAAACTGCTGATGATACCACTGAGGTTTTACAGCTCTTGCTAAACGCAGAAGCTATTTTACATGCTGTACTTATTTGAACTTGAACATGGCTTTTCCTTCTGTCGTTCTAAATCCAGTGCATTCAGTACCAACTAATCAAAAGGTATAAATATCTAAAAGGCAAAGTGGGGTTTAAAAATATATGTGTATTGGTTTTTCTTCAGTCTAGAGCCGGGGTCTCAGGGCAGAGCTGAATCCAGCTTGGCAGTGATTGCTGACCACGTGAAGGCAGATCAGTGGTCTGAGCTGTGAAAGCACCGAGGTGAATCACAGAGCACAGTGCAAAGGCAGAGTACAGCAGTTTTACATCAAGGGACTAGTCAGTCAGCTGATTCACAGAAATAACTGTTTGATTTTCAAGAAACATGGTTAGTGCCTCAAATGTGAGGATTGTATGTGTTTCTTTCGCATATACTATGTGATAGTAAAGTGAGAACTATGTTTCCACAAACAAAAACTGTGAGTCAATCATGGCTGGCGGCATGGTCAACGCTGACAAATAAGGGCAGGGAAAAACAAGGATGTATGAATTCATGATACATGTAATATAATGGGAGTTAAGTGTAACCTATATTTTTACTACTTTAAGCTCAAAAATCAACAATATAATTACACTATTTTCAACAGCCTGTTGTTCTGGATTACTCATCTAGCATATTGGATTCATTGACTCTGATCTGTCCGTCTGTTGCTGCATCTGCTATGCTTGAAAATGTTTCACAATAGGAAATATACAGCAACCCTATTATGCTTTAACTCTACTGGGGCAAATAAAAACAAATCGAATCACAACTTCTTACTAAAATATGTCCACATACAAACAGAGGGAATATTAAATGATAAAAGCCTGTTACCTTCTGCAGGAAACACTGTATGTTTGGATTTTGGATCAATTGACAGTAAGAACAAGACTTTTAAAAAGACATCACACTGGGGCCTGTGAAATAATCATTACTTGCAGCCTTATTTACATCAACATCGCTGCAGGAAACATAAGAAAGAAGAACAAAACAAAACGTAGCAAAGGGCATCAGTGAATTATGTATTTCTGTTTAACACAAAAGAAGGAACTGGGAGTTATTCTCCCTCAGAGGAGAAAAATAGTACAAAAGCTCCACTAGGGAGGGGAGTCTGGATCCATGAAACCTTTTTTCTATCTGTTTTCCAATAATGTTTTTTCTTTAATGTTACACAGTGGACAAGCTGCCACCTGATTGGTTGTGCTTTTGAGGGTTTGAGTTGAAACTTAGTGAACTATGAGAGGTGAGGTGGAAAATCCACAAGCCATGAAGCACCTGAACACTGTTCAGCAGTTTTCCAGTGATTAAGAGCCTCAGGTACACCAGTCAACAAACACTGGTGCTTCATGTATTATGGGATGGTGCTCTCTGCGGTGTAACGAGCAGAAACATCTTTATTAGGAACACAACATTTGAAAATGAAGCCACAATAACAATTCTCAAGAGGTGCATTTTGATGCCTTGTGTAGATGCAGATTTTTTTGTCCAGTGCAACAGCTGAGGTTGAAACATGTTTGTGGTCATGAGAAGAGAGAGGGGCTTTACTATTGCCATCATTCCTAAACTTTATAACTTCATTTGAAAGAATGTCCTGGAGGTATGCTGGTAAAGTCTGATCATGAGTCTCCTGAAATAAAAAAAAACCCCACTAAATTACTTGCTTAGATGCAGTGGAATAGACACCCCGAACCCTGCATACAGAATGTGATCTGATCATTTCACTTCCTGACTCTGGGCTTCTTACAACAGAGGGAAGCAGAGTTAGAGTCACTGTGCAGGTCAGACGAGGACAGCAGAGGAAATATAAGAATGGGGGCAGCAGGCAGACACACACTTGAACGTGAGGAAATTTCTATTTGGAATCCATTTTCCAAAAGGCGTAATATTGACAAGTGCTAATACTGCAAACTTCAGTCGACTCACATCCTCGTCTCCTGGCTGCTGAGAGACGAACAGAGATAAGGAAAGACGAGCAGGAACGGAGAGGATGGGGAACTTGATTAAATAGATACAAAGACAGTTACCCACGCTGCAAAAATATCTTGTTTGGCAAATCCAATTTAACTGCCGTTGTATCTATACAAGGTTACAATCTAGAAATAAGTGTAACATGCGGCAGTTACGAGAATGAGTTACTTTTTACTATTAACTGATTAGAGAGTCCTATGACCCACCTACAGCAGCTGAAGAGGAGCACAGACAGAGACATAGGTGAAGATATTACTTATTAAGCTGTTGCTGTTGTTGTTGTTGTTGTTGTTGTTGTTGTTGTTGTTGTTATTAAGCTATTATTATTAGTGAAGGTAAATGTCTGTCTTTATCCCCATAGTTGGCTCAGTTTTATGTGAGAGGGGGCGTTGTGTCAGAGTTGGAAAATTTCTACTGCAGTGTAAAACACCCTTTAGATCAGGGGCGTGTGGTCAGGGCAATCAAGGCAAGCAGTGCTTGACTAGTAAGAGAAAGAAAGAAAGAAAAAATACTCGAAGTGGAAGCGATATTTCTCCTTACATCTGATTTATTGCTGCTTGTAAGTGTTGCCCCCTGTTGACCCCCTGTGTGCTACTGTCTTGGGAAGCGTGCTTGACCAGAGCTCGACTCCTAGTCCATGCTACTCATGACTTTTGTCATTCATGTGGGTGTGACTGGGTCTCGTCGACAAAGACTGGAGAAAGTCAAGTGGAGGGGAGGACAGCTTGTTTTGGAGGTTTGCGCATGTGCATTATGGATAGTCCCGGGATTTCTGATGGGTGACTGCCTATAGCTGGTTACTATAGCTACAGATAAGTGTGTTCAGTCAAGCTGAGGTTGACACAGCTTTCACCGTTCTCAAGTCAGTTTAGATATTGCGCGCATTACTGCACATGCGCAGATGTGTGGAAACTGTGCTTGGTGTTTACCATGGATCTATTATAGTTTTATAAGTTATAAGATGTTCATATAGTACATTAGTTAGCGGCCGTTAGCTCAGTTAACAAAGACAAAGCTAAAACAAGTAAACGAACAAATGAATCATTTCTCGTGTAGACTGGCCACAGTAGTCAACATGTGTGAGCACTCAGAGTTAAGGTGGACTGTGGAGCAGCTCTCAACGGCTTCTTCTGGGTCAGGGTTTGAGTTCGCTCTCATAAACCCTGCTCCATCTCACTGCTCTTACAGGTTCAGATTTTAGCCTGGTCTGTTAAGACTTCATTTATTCAGTTTACATCTTTACAGTTAAACATTTAACATAATTCTTCAGCATTTTGAGATGTATTTGGGATGTATTAAGTTCTACTCTCTTGGCATGCGTCTCACTCGGTCTGAAAGGATTGAAACAGGCTTAGGAGTGCTTATTTTTAATGTAAGAGGTAGAGCTTGAACCTTGAAGTGCTGAAAAAGTTTGACCTACAATTCAAAACCCACTCAAATGAAATATTGACATTATATAGGTGCCTGCACACATTGAACACAGCTTATGTTTTGTGGATAGACGACATACATAACGACTGAGGTTGCTCTGCCTGGCCTGCCAAACATCAGTATAGCAGTGCTGTGGGCTGTTTGAGAAGGCAGTGAATTGAACCTGAACTTGAACTTGAACTCCCTTTGCTGCAGTCAGTCCTTCAATCTCAACTTCAGATCTCGCACTTTCAAGAGTAGAGAGAGAATTTGTGATCTGTGTGATGAACAGAACTCAGATAGTCAAGAGATTGCATCCTTTGTCCTTTCCTAAACCGATCTTGATGGAAAATGTCAAATTCAAGGAAATATGTCAAGGACAGTTCATAAGGATTTAGGAAAATACAATCTGGAGAACAACAACATGGAGAATCTAACAGCACATTGGCAAGATAATGATGAAAGCAGATGGGTCAGTAAATGTTGCTGCCGCAAGGAATTGTGGGTCACTATTGTCTTATTTCCTTTCGTAAAGGATTGTCAATTGTATAAAAGAATGGAGCAAGCAAACTTATACCTGTTGTGTTTCCAGATGTCTCATTGCTGTAACTGGGCTGAGGCATTTTCTTTAAGAAGGTGGAGACATCAGAATACCTAATCTAATAACATTTTTATTCTGTGTGGTATCTCAGCAGATGTGAATTATGCACTCTAGCGAACACCTGTAAAGAGAGAGGAATTATCACACAAAGAGGGGGTGATAATTAATGTGCCGCCATACATGCGAGTGAAGCTGTAATTTTGGTGTGAACTTGCTGATATTTGTGCTGCCGTCGAATCCACTTCAGAGGAGTTGATTCATTTCTTTCCTTTGCTCACTTCATGAAGTTTTCTTACCTCAAACATTTTTGCCTGCTGTGTGATCTCTCTCTTTATATACATTGTTATTCACTGTCACCCCATTCCTTTCGAACTGAAAGACAGTCTATTAGCCTGCGGCCGAGTGAAGATATTATAGTGCGAGGCATTAGTCCTGCTGACATTTTAAATGCATGCACACTCAAGTGGGTACACACCGTCATTCACTGTGTTAATGATAAGACAGCCTGACCAAGGCACATTCAAAGGTGAAGCTCTGAATGCTTTTGTTCTTCTGCAAAATAACTCTGGAAAGAACAGGGCCAGAAGTTTTCCCATTGCCTTTATGATAATTACTTTTCTTTTCAGAAGTGAGTGGGCTAGATTAAGTCAACCCTGCCTTTTCAAGTGATGGACAATTTATTTGAGTGAAGGAAATGGTTTGAGGCACTCTGAGGAGACCGTACAGGCATGATATTGCTGGATACTGCAGAGTCCAGCTGTGCGTGGCTGGTAAACTGAACTAAAGCACTCAGCTTCCTCCAGTTACTCGAACACATCCTTTAAAAAGCATTAACTAAAATGGTTCATTTCAGAACTCGATTAGGTTAAAGTTGGATTGAGACTGACAGCAATGAATTATCAAAACAAAGCATTTGACTGACAAGTCAGAAGGAGGCATCTTTCTGCAGTTACCCCTTTTGTCTCTGTCTCTTTCCCTCCTCCTCCCACTCGTCTGTCCCATTTTTCATCCGCATTGTCACGGCCACCCTCACCTCAGAACACACTGGCTGCTTTTAATTACAGCGTCTGTTTTGACAAGGAAAAGAGAAAAAAAAAAGATGTTATTAATGTCTAGTCTAAACTAGGGTAGATCCCAGGGCACAAACATTTCCTTTTTTCTTTTTTTTTTTTCAATTAATGTACAGTAAGAACCATGTGATGACAAAAAATGACACTACAATATGCAGATATTTGAATTGGAGTCTCCCAGCACCTCTTGTGTGTGTCCTGTGTGTTACCCTTTTTGTCTTGTAGACAGTGAGTGGAGCATAACAAATGGAGTGTAAGACAGGTTTCTCTTCGTTTTGGAGATGATTTACTCTCAGTGTTGCTGGATAATGTTTCACATATTCAAGGAGCTGTCGAGCTGTTTGTCCAAATGATGCAAAGTGGGATTGTTCGTGGGTTTTGTTTTCTTGGCTGTTACGATAATTTGGTCCAAATCTGACTTACTGCAAGTAGGCTTTGGATATAGAGCCTGTCACCGGCTGCCTGTTTCTCTTGCAGGTCTACTTCCCATGCCTATTTTTTAAAAATCCCCTTCACTGTAGAAAATAACAACAACCCCCAAGCTAGCGACCTACATGCTGAAAAAGCATGTTTTTATGAGGATCTCAATCGTGCAATCACACAGTCAACCAAGTGGCAACCTCCAGAGCTAAAGAAAGAAGGCAACACTGCAGTTCCTCAAATGGTCACTTGAGGCTCCAAAAGTGAGTCCCCATAAAATTTCCAATATCATTTTGGTCTCTATGGCTAATTTCCTCCCTAAAGGCAACAGTGCAAGCTTCATTTTATTCACTCATAATAATATTAATTAAGGGTGTGATGCTTGGGTGGCAAGTGGGTGAGTGTATGACAACCACATACAGTACTTGCATGTAATGACGTCTTAGCCCCTAACTCCCAGTTAATGCCAAATTTGGCAAGGTGGGGCAACTGTGGATCTGAGTCAGGTGCTGCCAAAATGGCAACAGCAGAGCACTGGTCTTTGCTTGAATTAGAAATATTTCACTGAGCTGAACATTGATGCACTAATACCAGTATATCCAAAACAAAGCAAGAACTGATAAATCAAATCAAACCTTTTATAGATCATTGTGGATCATAAACTTAACAGTCAATTTCATTGTAGATGAAACAGCAGCACCTTAAATTCAAGAGTAGATGTTCCTCAGAAAGCATCAGCGTTGGTAATCAGATCCAGAGCTTTCAACCCACGGACTCATTGTGTTGCACAGGTCCTCCCTCAGCTGTCTGAAATCCATCTATAGCTTCCAGCCGTTCTCTCAGCCAGAGTATCTACCATTCACAGGTAAAACTGATTTAAAAGTGAATTGTGTGTGGGATAAAACCTCGGCCTGCACTGTCTATTGCAGAGAGAGCAGGTGTATCTAATATTTCACACTCCAGCTTGCTGTGTATCAGTTGTCATTACATACTTCCAACCAGGACGAAAAAGAAACAACTTGCACTATACAATAATAATCTTTTGTGTTTGCTTGTGTATGTGTGTATGTGTGTTTCCTCCTCCTGCACTGTGTCCTTTTCTCTGTATTGCCCCCTCCTCCCCTATCCAAATCCCTCCTGTGGTGGATGGTGCTTGTTTAGACTTTGTTATTGTTTCTTTATGTAACGCTGCTGAGCCAGAGAAAGAATGGGCCCGGCGAACACTGCAACAATACTGTGATGGATGAGGGTGGCTGCTGTAATTATATGAGGACCAACAGGTAACGGAGCACACAGACAGAGAGCGGCGGCCTGCCTGGGGATGATAGCGCAGATCTTCTCTGCTCTGTTTTGTTTCGTTTTGTTCTGCTGCGAGGCCGGCGAAGCTTCAGATACTGAGGCGAACACACACACACAGTTGCTGAGAACTGCAAGAGCTGCTTGTGCAGACACAGCACACAGGCACAGACACACACAAACACACATGCATGTATTGATGCTAAAGTATACAGCATATAATGTGTTTGACTCCTTTCCGTGGTAGCACTGGATGCTTGCTTTGAATTTTGCTTTGACGGTATTATTACCAACAACCCCCCCTCACCAAAAACAACAACAACAACAACAACAAAAAGGCAGTGAACTGAGAGAGCAGAGGGAAAGACGCCACTTCAAGGTTTTCCCACTTGAGTGTATTACGGAATTATTGTCGCAGACGATAGCTAACAGAGAGAGACAGATTGAGGTCGTTACACAAGAGAGGCAGATGAGAGAGAGAAGGAGAGAGGAGATGAAAAGGCATGGGGGGGGTGTGCCTCCCTGCTGTTTCAATACAGTGTTGCATTGAGAAGAGGGAGATAGGAAGAAGAGAGAGGAGATGAAGAGGGAGGAGAAGACAGGAGTTGGGGAGGCTGGAGGGATGGGGGGGTGCTCCTAAAAGTAAGACAAACTGCTGTAAAATGTACTGG
>OMNW01008731.1:5374-15550 GCA_900303245.1 Selene dorsalis
GGGGGGTGTAGAAAGGTGCTATACATGTGTGTGTGAAAACTCTTGATAGCAGTGGGTAGACGCATAATGCTGGAATGAGATGTTCACTCTTGTCTTTGCCTCCCGAGAGTCTGAGCAAGAGTTCAAACGGTGTCTGAGTCTGTCTGTGGGTTTTTAGAGGTGGTGAGGGAGGGGGTGCTCCGGTGCACACCAATCAGACAAACCCAGGGGCCGAGGTGTGACACAACATAAATGGTCAAGCATGAAATGATACAGGAGTTATAAAAATGAATGAATCCTCAGCAGAGTCCGAGAGGGGAAGAGGGGTTAGCCTTGTCTACTCTGACAGGACGGTGCAGAACCACACTGAATAGTTACACCCTCAGAGAATAAACATCAGAGCTGCTGGATGGATGATCTACACTGAGGGAGCCATGTTGGTAACAGCAAAGTCACACCGTGGGAAATTAGCATAACTTCCACTTGTAAACGACGGCGCATAACTTTACAACCCTACGGGGGGCTGGGAGGTGAATGACAGGTGTGATCGGTGGGAGCAGAGGCTGAGACCGACACACTTCACCCCTGAGATGCAGACGAGCCTGAGAAACATCTACAGGCCAAACACATGACACACTCTGCAGCGTCACAGGCGCTACACAAGCATTACTGTACGTCTAATAGCTTTATAGGCGACTTGTCGTGAAGATCAGTCGGTGATTTCCACAAACAGGAGGATTCACTGTTCAACACAATGCTGCATTATCACCTCCCTGGAAAACACCGTTTCCTAAAGTTGAGCTGAATTTCTGCACTGAATGACTTGTAAGGAGGAAAAGTCACTGTAGCACGACTTTCATTTCATAATCATCACCCTCACCCTGACATTATCACTGACTGGTCTGCTGTGTAGCTTCGTACCTCCAGCCTTATTCTTGCCCTGTCATTTTCCTCCTCTTTAGCCTATTTTTCAGTAGCTGGTCACAGTAGCTTGTTCAGGATTATTCTGGGGTGTATGATCCAAACACTAACTTGCGGTGGGGCCTGTGCAATTACACGGGGCCAGAATAGCACTCAGCCCGCTCTGGAGAGTCAGGGACCGATGGGTAGCCTTTAATCAGCGGGGCCTCCGCTGCTCTACAGCGTTCATGTGTGACAGAAGCCTGAGATGTGTGTTTTGGACGTGAGTGTTGAGAAAGGCAATCTCAGAGGGGGTCACAAGGAAACCAGGATCAGGAGACTGCATTTCTTGTAATTACTGAATTATGGGATTTTCTCAAAATGTGTGTGTGTGGGTGTGTGTGTGTGTGTGACCTACCAGCTTGGAATTTGCTGGAGCCCCCTACAGAGAAATGAACTCTGAAAGCGGCTTCAGTTTGGCTACAGCTGTAGTTTACAGCCCTTTGATGGTGACAGCATGTGAGTGTGTGTGTGTGTGTGTGTACACGTTGCCTTTCCATGGTCGATCATGATTGTGTGTTTTTATGTGTTTGCGGTGTGTTACCTCCTAAAAAGTCTCTTATAAAATGGGTGTGGGTGCTGTTTCACATGTTCATGTTTAGTATATGTACTATTTGTGTATAGATGTGTGTTTAACGTGTTGATGCATGAGGTGTGTGTGTGTGCGTTAAGTCAGTGGAGGCCACATTAAATTTCTATAATTGTGCGAGTTTGTGAAAAACAGAAAGTGTGACTTAATCCAACCAGATTTATGATCCAAGTCTTTCAAATGCAGCTTTCCCCATGGGGATTGTGTGTGTGTGTGTGTGTGTGTGTGTGTGAGTAAGAGAGGAAGACGGTGAGAGTGGGAGAGATACTGAATGATTGTGCATGCTAGCCAGTTATCCTTCACTCGGTCCTCATTATAATGGTGCAGGTGCATCAGAAAAGCCTCAAATCCACACACACACACACACACACACACACAGGGCATAATGCTAACCTGATTAACACAAACATTAGACTAACATTAGTGCAGCCTCCTTCGGAGAAACACCCCCGAACCAGCTGCTCTCTCTGTCTCACCTTCCTCTACAGGCACAAACCAACATCCTCTGCCTCCTATAGTCACTCTCCCTCATTCATCTTCTTCATAAATCTACATTTCCTAACAGTTTGTTTGGAAAAGGCGTCTCATTACCTGGAGAAGGCGAGACACAGGACACGTGAGACGGAAACAAGGAAACAAAACCTACTACTGCGTTACACAGGAGAGACTGTAATCATCATGTGAGCAACAGAACAACTAGCACACCAACATTAAGCATAGTTAGTTTGATTTGATTGGCTGAATGTGGTTTTCATAAAACCAACAGCTGTAACACATCAGTTCATTTCTACTGCTGCTGGTTTTCTCTCAAAGAGAGCAGAGAGAGCTTTAACATCACGCTCAGAGACACTCCAGCAGTGCAGGTGCCTGCCTCAGTCTTTCACCTGGTCTCCATTTACCACCACTTCTTCTTCCCCCTCCATTCCTTCACTCGTTCATGTCACTGCCTCCGTGTGTCTGTCAGTTCCTCCATCCCATCTGTCTCCTCTTCATGCCAATCCAGCGTCCCCCTGTTAGATGTGCTGTTACTCATCCTTCCCATCTTCCCCCTAAGGCGCCTCTTTAAGTCTTTTTTTTTTTTTTGCTTCGATGCTGCTTTGTTGCTTTGTCATGTTCCCACTTTCTCTCTCTTTTGTCTTCTCTCTTAAAAACACATGTGCTCTCTCTCTCTCTCTCTCTCTCTCTCTCTCTCTCTCTTGCTGCCACTCCCCATCCCTGCTTCCCATTCCCCTCGTACTCTCTCCCTCGTTTACTTGCTCCCTCGTTCTCTCTCATCTATGTCTCTCCTGAGGTCTGCCTCTTGTCTTTGAAAGCAGCTTTCTGCTGGGCTGCACTACTTTTTGTGGCAGCCTCCCTCCCACCCCCCACAGCGGGCACACAGCGGGACGAGGCTGCCAGCACGTCCATTACACCTGTGCTCAGTGTGAGTGTGTGTCTCCGGCAAGTGAGACACAATGAGTCTGCAGAGTGTGTGCTACACGGCGGTGCTTGTCAGGTGATGTCAGTCACTGGGGCGCAGTGGGCGCCAGCTAAACCAGTACACAAAACTAAAGATCAATATCTAACCACCAAGGGCCTGCAGACATTATTTTGAAGCGCATTACCAGATAACAACTTTCTCCGTTGACTCCATCTCTAACACTGAAGTGGCAGCGAGTTCACAGATGACTACGTGTGTGTGTGCATTCATTAGGGCTGGGGGCGCAAAACCCATCCGGGCTTTTGCCTGTGGGCATGAAGCACCCCGCATGGATCACCAGTGCCTGTGAGTGTGTGTGCGTCTGCGTGTGCGTGTGTAGGCCCATCTATCACCGTGACAGGCCGGTGCGTGTTTACTTAATGATGTGGGGGTTTATTTATGAAGTGATGGCCGACGTGTGGGAGGGAGAGGAAAAGTGAGAGAGGGGGGAGCGATTGAGACAGCCTGAGGATGTGACATTAAAATATCATCAAGGTGATGGATGTCCGCACACACAACATTAGAGAGAAGTACAAAAAACAGCTGCGCAACGGATGACAACTCGTATCTGGACTTGAGACTGTGTGTGCGTGTGTGTGTCTCATAATGACTGAGTGTGTAGCTGCTGTGTGTGGTTTTCTGTGACTTCTGTGTTCATTAAGGCGTCACGTACTGCCAGTGTTGTTTATGATTCACAGGGTAATGAGTTGAAGATAAGATGCATGAGTTCATGTGTGTGTGTGTGTGTGTGTGTGCGTGCCTTCCTCCTATACAGTGTGCCTTTGTCGCTCTGGGTAAACAAGGTTCTGGTTCGTGGCTGTTTCTTTCATTTCAGCTGACCGTGTTATGCATGGTCAGCGATAATGCACGGGCAATACAACATCACATTTTAATAAACATGCAATGACATGCGATGACGACTAGAGGAAACAAAGACACACTGAGTGTTTGATGTGAAGCTTCCAGCTGGGTCACAGACGGGAGGTAAATCAGTGATCCTTGTCAGTGGGATGTCCAGTCACAACCACTAGGGGGCAAATAGGCCAACAGTGAATGCATGAACGAGTGAAACCATGAATATATGACAGGAATAATTCAATGTTTTCCGTCATTTCAAGAAAACCCACAGAAAACCTCAAGGAAGGAAGATGAATGACAATGTGTTCAGAACTTCATAATAGAAAAACTGGGAACGGCCGGAAACATAATCAGCATCACTCTGTCTGGCAGATAATGTAAACATCTGGGAGTGAGAATAATTTCAAAGGGGAAACTCCACAAATTTTACACATGAAGATCGGCCACGAGCAGAAGCATTCAGCCTGTGAAATCGGTTTGATACGGCTTCTGTCAAGTCTGAGAAAATAACCCCTGATGTGGAGGTCTTTTGCACTTGATCCAAAAGAGACTCGTGGAAAATCAAAGTGTGGACTCATTTTCGAAGAGACAGCCCCAATCTAAAAGGAACCAGAAGACTGTCAGACCCGGTTCAGACACATCCTCTGCCGGAGAGATCTGGTTCAGAACGCAGTCGCTCCGAACAAACCTAATTGAGAGGGAACGCCGACACTGGCAGCAGTAGGATGCCACTAGTTAAAACACGCGCAGTGGAAAAGAGGAGTGACATGTCATTTTTCCACTGCGCTGATATGATCAGAGCTTCAGGCTCTTCCACTCGGGTCCGTGTGGGTTTTAGTCATATTGATACATAAGCTTGTGAACTCTCCTACAAGCAAAATATAGCTCGGACTTATTCCCATTTTTGCCCCAGGTCGGTTCGTGGGCACTTTGAAGACTTTTATTCTGAAAGTACTGTGAGAAAATGGTTATTTTAAGTTAACGAATTCATATGAGAGATTCTGTCAGAAATGTCCAGATATAACTGGCTGCACCACGGGAAATGCAGGATCCAGCGTTTATGGACTTTTAGAGATTAAAAAACAGGCTATCTTGCCCTGTCACTGGAGCATCCCATTAAAAGGTGACACAGAATAATTCAAATATGAGCTACTGAATTAAAACTATCAAGATGAGTCTCTTTAACAATGATGTCTCATCTCAAAAGTCATTCCTGACTTACCTTATAGAACAAAGTCTATAAAAAGAGACAGCTCATGTACTTCTACAGCTTAATTGGCCATCAAGGCGGTGCAGAGAGCCTACCATTAGCATACAGAGAAAACAGACAGAGAGAGAGAGGGACTATGTGATTGTCATAATTACAAGTGTGACCTATCCACAGACAGGGAACACGGAGGACGGGTCAAATTAGAGGAAGATAGATAGACAAGAGACACGAGGGGAGAGGGGTCAGGGGAAAGAAATGAGGAAGGGACAGGGAGTCCTTTCTGAAGACACACACATCCACAAACTAACAGACAGTAAAAGCCAGCCGACACCTGCTTCAGTGCAGCCCACACAGACATGTCCACCTGTAGATCATGTAGATGTACCTGCTGAGAGAATACACTCAGACATAAATAGATATATCCGTCTTTCTATTGCTGCTTTTTGTTTATGTCAGCTCAGGTTAGTGTGTTACCCAACATCCTCCAGCTCGGCAGAGCAAATGGAGACATACGCACACACTCTTCTTCTCTTTCAAACACGTACGCGCCACTCAGAGAGGAGAATGGTGCTCTGGCCTTGTGTTGTGTGGAGAGCGTGGGGAAAAAAAAAAAACCTTTTTAACCATTCAAGGCTGCAGAAATGGCTGAGCATAAAAGAGCAGCGCGGCGTGGTGACGGTGGTGGTGGCGGCTAAAAGGTTGATCACATAAGGCTGAGGCAGGCGAGCAGCGCCACGCTCAAGTGCTCTGCTTTTATGCTCCTCTCATGCCACAGAGAGAGAGAGAGAGAGAAAACAGGTAAATGTGAGAGGAGTAATGTCCAGGTGTTAACTTCAGTCTGTCTGCACCAAAAAAAACTTTCAATTATTAGCATTCAATTATCAGTTTTTTGTTGACGTAAGAGAGGAAACTTAAAGGGAACATTTAGATCTGCTCTGAAGGATTTCAAAGACTGCTATAATCCATGTTTATTTTCTAAAGTGCTAAAGTCATTCTTCAAAAGGTTTTATGTGTGTTTATCAAAGATGAAAACGTAGCCCTCTCATCTGAGGAGGTGGAGGATTCTGGGTAATGCATGAACCCGAGCTGACATAAACAAGTGTGAGGATTAAAGCTCAGGCTGTGGCCAGAAAGTCTATTCATGTCTCTGCTTATTCTTTTGGTGGTCATTTCTCCACAGGGTATGTGTGTGTGTGTAAGAGAGTCTATTCTTCAGTATGTTATTACAGTTTGAATGTGATTCACCTGTTACACTCTCTTTTACGCAGCGTCGTCTCATTTTCCAGCTCCTCTGAGTTCATATATATGCTGATGCCTCATCTAGTTGCATTCAAATACCATTGTATACAAAGAATAATAAGTTTTACAAGAAAACTCCTCACACAGACATTCATACACCCACACACACACACACACACACACATATATATATGATATTGTTAAACTAAAAATATTCTTTCCCAGTCATTTGTCAGCCATCCTGTTGTGTTTCGACATTCCATTATCATCTTTTGTCTTTTTTTGTACCTTGCCGGATGTTTTACTGTTTATGTGTTTCTATTCTCACTGTGTGCGTGTGCACGAGTGTGTGCGCGACCGTGAGCGGGGTGTTTCATTATCAGGCTCCTCAGGAGAGGAACCCACCGCTGGTTTCTTACCGTGGACGCTGCTGTCTTTTTTTGGGAGAGAAATAACAATCAGATCAGAGGTTGAGCCTCACACTCGCTGTGCTTTAATTGCATCAGAGTTTGGGTACTGACTGAGTCACGGCGAACCGAGGCACAAACACATGCTGCAGTGGGATGTGTAATGAGTGACGAAGCCCTTCAGGCCTCAAAGAAAGCGACTGTGGCGTGTGTGTGTGTGTGTGTGTGTGTGTGCCTAATGAAGACTCTGGGCTTCACTGCTCAATAAACAGAGACTACAATAAGCGAGGAAGCGAGCACAGCAGGAGGCAGGTAGTGGCAGGTGATTGGGTATCGGCGATGCCATCGGTAAATCCATCCCATATTTCCCAGATGCTTCTGCGTCTCTCTTTTTTCAGTTGTGTCATTTAATGAAAAATAAATCTGGCTCTGAGGAAATGCTCTTTGCAAATCGCTGCGACCGGATTCGGAGATTCAGATCCAGATCAAAGTGTGATTTTCTGCATCCTTGGGCTCGCTATTAAAAAAATCCCATTTTAAAATGCCTGATAAATGGCTATTGATTTCCATGGCGAGTATGTTGAGTTCGGGAGTGTACGGAGGTAAATGAAATGATTCCTCAGGCTGGATCAATATGGGTTCAGGGACATTTAGGAGTGCAGCGTGGTAAGGAGCGGCAGCTACAGTGAGTCATTTCAGACCGTTGTTACTCTTGCCAAAACAAGAAAAAGAAAGAGGGTAGAGCAAGTTAGGACCAGACAACACTATCAGAGAGGAAGATGAAAAATGGAGGAGCAATAGCACAAGAGAGAGAGAAAGAGAGAAGGCTGCAGTATAGAGCGGAGACAGAGGGTGGATGGAAATGTCACCGGTCTAATAGATCTCTCCATAAACTAAATGAGGATGAGAGCGGGCGCCGCCTCGATGGCACACAGCACCTCAAAATGTTAACAAGAGAGCTGAAAATAGACAGAGACAGGCACAGGGGAAAACAGGCTGGGCAAACAGGAACACTGGGAGCGCTCTGGAGACAAGTACATAAAACACCTTTCCCCTCATTTAACATTTCAATCTCTTAGACTCCTGTCTTGTAGAAGAACTTAACATTTAAAAACATTTGTTTGTAGATGTTCAAACTTATTTCCTGGTACCAAAACCTGGGTGACGCTCCCAGAGTTGTGTGCACTCACCCTGTGTGGGTCGTTTTCCAGGACTCGGCGTCGCGCGGCGTCCAGCTCCTCGTAGACCGGAGCGGCTCGGGGTTGCTGGTACTCCCTGCGCAAGCCATGGTATCGTTGATCACTGCAGAGAGACACAAAGAGGAAGGGGTTAAAAACAACATATAGCAATAATGTAGGTAGATGAGGAACAAGCTCATCTCATCATGGCCTTAAGGTGAAATTCAGTGATTATTTCCAAAAATGAGTTTCATGATCTGAAGGTGTTCATTGGAGCGGGTCTGATTTTCACCACCAGCTGGGAGTGGAGAAAAGTGAAGAGCAACATCAAATGGAACATGATCCATCCATCTTCATCCTTTGTTAAATCCACTCGTGTTCTTTGGCTTCGCAGTGACAACCCCTGACAGTGCAGGAAGACTGACAAGCAGACAGATAATATCCACAAAGTAGTGCCTCTGAGAAGACATCAGTCCCTGCACTGAACTTTCTGCAGCTGACAGAGGGAACCAAGAGAGAGAGGAAAAAAAAACGGTGCAGAAACGATATAAAAACATTTGATGGATGTGCCTTTTCACTTTAAAGTCACATAGAGCGATGGGGCTGCTCTGCTGCTCTGAACTATAGAGTCAACACCCAAATGATCCTGCTGAATATGACCTTTGCAAAGGGACCAAAAGGTGAAAATAAAGAATATATGAGCAGAAATGAAGGGAAGAAAAAGGGAGGAAAGAAAAAAGTGCCACCAACTGCCAGAGGAGAGATAAGAACTCAGGACAGAATGGGGACAAAACTTAAAGACATCATCATGCTCACTGGACCTTACTGCTAGATAAGCTTCACACACCTCAGAGTACAAACCTGGGCGGACATAAACCAGGATTGGGCACACACACACACACACACACGTGCACACACAAAAGGCAGCGGCCAAAAAACTGTGCACCTGGATGAGCACAATCCTTCAGGATGTGCAACCAAAGTACGACACAGTGTTGTCATTTATCTGTGTTTACTGACTGCACTGCAAACAGGGATCTAATATTGACACTGATACGACGTCCATTTGCTATTTTGTCCTCAGCAGGTTCATGCTGCATAAAAAAAAAGTAACACAGGGAGAAAAGGCAAATGTTTCCATCCTTCTTCTGCATCTATGGAAACCAAATACCCAGAACAAGTACACACGAGGAAGACTTCTGTCAGACACATACAGCCTTCATCAGACAGCCGCTGTGCCTTACATCCTAATGGTCTGACCTCCAGGCAGATATTGACCAGGTCGAGTGAAGGAGAGGGAGAGTGAGCCGAGAGACACCGGCCAGATAGAGAGGTTCATTAGTGAAGTATGTGGCGTCCATGTTTTAAGTCATCTCTGGTGACTGTGCCTTTAATTAGAAAATCTGGCTGTGAGACTGTGAGTGTACGTTTGGGTTGATGAACACAGCCTCGGGAATAAGGCATAAAGGTGTGTGTTTCTGTGTGCGTATAGGTGCATGCATGCCCATGTGTGTGTGTGTGCACTTAGTCCTTGTAATGTGGAATGTGGGAAACACTGACATTGAGTTTACGCCTGTGTATATGTACCCTGATTTAACGCAGCCTTCCTTCTACCCGACTCAGTGGGGACAGAAGGCTGAGTCATGCACACTCCTCTGCCAGTGAGTTGATATGCAAAGTGTTGCTATCATTCTACACAGACATATATATATATATATATATATGTGTGTGTGTGTGTGTGTGTGTGTGTGTCCTCGCTGCTGGCGCTCAGGGCACAATATTCAATCCTGATTTGCTGCCATGAGGGAAGAACTTTCCAAAAGTTTCTGTGCTGCTATGAAACACAGATGCTCCTGTTTTATAAAGATGGATATCTGAGGAGACGTCAGGCCCAGCACTGAGCTGATTGTTGCTTCTTCAGATTGGTTTAATGGGTGGTTTCAACATGCAGCTAATCAATACTAATCTTTGCCCGCCCCCTGCAGACAACCTTGCTGTTAAGGATATTCACACTTGATCTCCTGTATTATTTATTTATTTACCTATTACTTGCTCTTTTACAACTTACTTACACTCTGCCTCCCACCGTCCCAACTCTCAGCTCCAAAACAAACAAACAGACAGATCCTCAGAGAACAAACACACAGAAGCCAAGTTGAGATATTTTTTTTCTTTTCCCCGCCACCCCTCTCCGACCGAACCCATTAGCCAATCCCTGGGCCCGTAATTAAGGCTGCCATTTTGATTGAGCGTGCGTGTCGCTCTCCAAATGAAACAACACTGTAATTATCTCATTA
>OMNW01008732.1:0-13849 GCA_900303245.1 Selene dorsalis
CCCACCTTCCGTCTCCCCTTCTTCACCAAGACCTCCCCTCCGCCCTCGCCCCCGCCCCACCACAGCGGGGCTCGCGGATACCTCATCAGCGAGGACGACGAGGACGAGGACGACGAGGACGAAAACTAGAGCGCGTTTGAATTCTCCGCTTCGTGTGTCCGCAGTCAGTGCTGCCAGTTCACCAGCTGTCCAGTAGCATGGTTTTCATCGAGCTCCTGCTTCCATCACTTTGTTTGTTCTGATTTTATGTTGGTGTTTAGCACTTGACTGTCTTGTTAATGTAACAAGCAGTTTCTCCACAGCCCTTGTTTTTAACAGCCAATTTTGTCCTTCTTGTCTTTGCGTAATGGTCAGTAAAAATTACCACTAGTCGTTTGAAAATTAGTCTCATTTATCTCTGTCATTTTTTTGATGTTGATTTTATTAGTCACTCACTGTCACGTAGGATTATCTGCAGGCGTCACACTCAGTGCACTCTTCCATTTATAACGGTAATTCTTTAGGTGTGCATTGTAGCAGGAGTTTGTGTTTTTGTTGTTGTCATGACCTAAGCGGGAGGGCTCATGGGTTTGCGGTACAGTTGTCGAAGCAGCACATGTTGTTTCGTTGAGCGAGAGGTGACCTGGAGGAGACGCTGTTGATTATATCTGGGGGGAAGCTTTTCAAAGTCAGTCAGAAAACTACGGTTTAATCGATGTGCTCGTGTTGTGGGGGCAGTTTAATATTCTGCTCATACCAACATGAAATCACACTGACTTTTATTCAGTAACAAGAAAACTCCAGATGAAATCAAACCAGAGCTGAATCAGAGAGTAACGGTGTTAAATATCTACTTAACAGCAGCTTTCCTCTTAAGTTTGTTTGCCTGCCTTGGGGCTACGCGTCTGTGTGTATGTGCATGTGATGTTTTGCGAGCAGGCTCTTACAGTGCGTCGGCATGTTTGAAATGTCTTCTGTCCACATTCTTCACCTATTAACAGATCTGGGGTTCAGCTTGACTTTATTGCATAGGGTAATAAATTTGCTTACACATTTTTTTATGTCTGCAGACAAAAATCTGTCTTTGGAGGAGGAGTTTTGAACTGGATGCCATTTATATGGCAGGGAAGACAGTCTTGCAAAGTTTGCAAGGACGACCCGTTTAAATGTTGATGTAGAAATACTTATTTTTGTAGATTTCTTTATCCTCTGTACAGATATGATCTTAATCATCGATTTTTAGAAGTGCTTTTTCAGGCTGAGCAGAGAATCAACATATAAGAGGTTGGACTTTGTTTTGTCTTTTCTTCCTAATGTAGGGAAGTAACAATTTTCATCTGATACATGTGTTAATAGAAAGAATTAGGTCTTCATATTGAGAAAAACACCTAAGAATGGCCTAAATGCCCTCCTTGTAAGAAATCAATTCCTTTGGTTTTAGTCATCAGCACAACACAGCTTTCTTTTATGAGTCAGGCCTCTTCATTGGTAGCACACTTACAAGGGAAAATACATTCAGGGCTTTGGCGTTTTCCACACCAGGCACCAACATACAGGACTTCCACCAGTCTGTGCTCACAGCCTGCAACAGTGTAGACGTGTATCTTGGTCGCCCGGACTGCACTGTGTCATTAGTTGGGCGAAGGGTTCGGGTTCATGTTATCAATGAAGCTCCAGATCAACATTTATGTAGCTACCTCCTTCCCTGAACTGATTCTTTCCTAAGATGAGCACAAAGGGCGAGCATTTTCTTTTTCCTTTCTGAACAGAGCCATTGTTCCAGCACTGAAGCAACGTGACTGGTCAAGTATTTTAGATTTTCAGGCCTCGGTGTGCGTGTGTGTGTGTGTCTCCTGCATCGCCGGTGATAAACGCATGGTGTTGTGTCTCCTGTAACTGAAAACGAAACATCACAGGTGATCTGAAGCTGTACTGCAATACTGTTCAATGACTCTAATATAAATGTTGACAGACGGCCGATCAATCTGTTCTAGGCTTGGGGTTCCCAAAAGCACTTATGGAGTGTAAAAAAAAAAAAAAAAATCAACCTTTGCTGCAGTGACAAAAGCTGCTTCTATTATTGTGGGTGTAAATCAGATTATAAGGTTGAGAAATAACAGTAACTCTACTTTTGGTATTAAAACCAGTATAATTCGCTGAGGAAATCCAGCCTTGATTTTGGTGCTAAGCTACTTTTGGGACGCCTCGCCTTGATTCTTGTGGAATCTGTTCTTTTAAATGAGTGTGAACTTCTCAGTAAGAGCATGTCCACGTTAAGAGACGTTGGGTGGCAAGCCAATAACAGCCACTACCACAAAGATTTAAAAAATGTACATGTTTTTAACAGCAAGTGTTTTATTGTATTATTTTACTGTTTGGGGTTATTTTTGTTTCAATGTCCTGGATGTAGAAGAGCAAGACAGGAAAAATGTATTAAACATGTTGGCCAAAGCATTTCACTTTTCTTGTGGTTAATTTTTTTCCTATGATTGTGAATCCATTAGGATCTGGATGAAATATTAAAAGTCTTTGAATGAATATATTCAATATACATTGACAGGATGGAAACTGCATCCATTGTTCCTACACCAGCTCCACCCTCAATTCACACAATGTCAAGAGGAAATGGTGATACAATAGAATTTAGACTAGTCACAGTGGAAAATGAAAACACAGAGAGAAAGAGAGGTCAAGTTTGGTTACACAGTCAGATTTTATTGGACAGAACGGTCACCAGGGCTACAAACATGAAGAAGCAGACACTGACGAGGCAAACACCAGGGGGAGACCTAACCTCACTGCAAGCTTACACTCCCAGGGCCTGATCTTTGAATCAAAATAGTGTGACACAGTTGATCTTAGTGCTTAAAAAAAAAAAAAACAGGTAGGAAATTTGAGCCGAGACTGCTGATAAAGGACGATGGTCACACCTCTAAACTGCACGGAATGTTCCTTCATTTTGACTTTAACTCGCTGAATGCTGGTAAAAGTAAGTGGAAAGGTAGCGGGGGCGAAAAACGACACGCTCTCCACAAAGTACAAAAACAGCTCAGTCGATGTGAATTCCTTCTCTTTCCCAGCTACCCATAAAGAGCCTCTGTGAGTTCAACTATTTTACTCTCTCATCCTGCTGAGTGGCAAAGAGAAAGTAACTGAGATCCGAATGACCATTCGCATTAACACAGATCAAATACCATCAGTTCAAGACAGAACAGTTTCTCCAGAGGGGCAGAATCTACTGAGACAGAAGCTCATATAAAGGAACTATTATCGGGATCCATTATCAACCACAACAGCTACACATCATCTCTGCGGGGGGTATCTCTACATCTGGAACTTCTAAATTAACTGGAGAGCAGACAGTCGAACAGTAACACTGAATAAACGCAACAAAGCAACCCTCGGAGACACCGAGGCGTCTCCGGTCCTCTCCCCCTGGTCCCCCCCTACATCACCTGTCTTTTTCTTTCGGACACCAGTTGGTTTTACAGGTTTACTCATCACTACGAGATATATACGATACAATGATTCACATTTTGCATATATCTGTGCATTATACCATATTTACTTTTTTTTTTATGATGTAAATTCAATCTCCAACACCTAGGGGTTAGGAAAGGGTGAGGGTGGTGGGAGGGATGTATGAGAAAAGCTATAAGGATTGCAGGGAGGGAAGGAGCGAGAGAGAGACAAAGTAGGACGAGGGAGAAGAAGAAAAAAATCTTAACAGGGTAGATGGGAGGGAAGTGGGTAGATCGCTGCCTGGTGGTAGGGGGTTGAACTTTTAGCAGCGAGTTTCGTAGATGCCGGAGCGGCCGATGTACCGCACCCATTTGATGACGTCGTGGTCACTGTAGTTGAGCTTGGACTCAAACACCTTCAAGTAGCGCACCTTCAGACCAGACGGCGCAAAAGGAACCTGCGGGGACAAGAGGGAGGAGGTCAGGACGTGTCCGAGCATGCTGGGAAATGAAGGCCACGGCGTTTGCTGTGAAAAAGGAGGTATGAGTATGAGGTATCGGTCATATGTTGTGATTTGACCGACACTGGGATCACATTTGATCCATAGTCCACTTGTCTGGCTGCCAACTCTGTACAAAGTCTGGTTCAGCTATGCATTTAGCAAACAACATCCACACTGGACACTGGTTTCAACAGGCGAGCTCTGGATTTTAAATAAAGTCAAACAGACCATGTCTTCAGTATGACTTATATGACTGAATGGAACAGGAGAGAGAGAGTAAAGAGTAAACTGTTCATGTATTTTCACCTCAAAGTTCATAGAGATGGGAGGCCTGGCCCATTTCTTCTTATCGTTGGTGGGCAGCAGCTCGATCTCAGCGCTGATCTGAGACTCTTTCATCCCAGCCATGCGTTTGATCCTACACACATGCAGAGACAAACAAATACGGTAGGCTTTATGGGTGTTGCACAGGTTTCGGTCACAAGGAATCTAATAAAAGGCTCGTAAGAGTAAAAAGAGGGCCGAGTAAAAAAAAAAAAAAGGGTTAGAAAAGAAGAGTACAGTCTGTGAGAGGAGGAAGTTAAACAAACAGGCATAAGAGAAGAGGTTGTGAATCATTAACTCGACACAGACAGCATGAAAGAGCAGTTTGCTTGTTATCACATCATTTACGGGTAGAGCTACGACTCACTTCCAGACGATGGCGTTCTCACTGGCCTTGTACTTGGCTTTTCCCTTCATACAAATCACCTGCACACCGCTGGTGTTGAGGGGTGTTGGAATGCGGACCTGTGTGGTTGACAATGGCGATAAATGAACCACTGTAATGTGAACGTAATCAAACTTCAAAAAACATATTTGCACAAGTGGTGCTTGATTCTGTTTTGGCCACGTTACGGTGGTTTGCGCTCATCTCACCTCGATCTTCTGAGCCAGCAGCGAGGGTTTGAAGTTGGACTTGATGACCACCTTGACCTCCAGTTTAGTGCGACCCACCTCTCGGACCAGAGGAATGACCCTGAACGGCAGGATGATGTCCTTAGTGGTGCGATACCTGCAAGATGGAGGAGGAGGAAAGTGTTTAATCACAAAATTAAAGCAGTTACAAAGCGACAACAGGCAGAGTTCAGCCGTGTATTTATCAGTAATGAACATTAATTCATAAACTACTGTATTACAATATTTAAATTGAGCGAAGTGTCAGACATGCTGTGAAAGCTCACGCTTTTCTGTCACATTATGACAAGATCTCAAACGTCCATCCACTGACCTCATGAGCTCATACTCTCCATCAGGGGGGATGAAGCTGATGCTACGTTCCGAGTCAAACTTACTGAGGCGCACACATTGATGGAAAGTGCAGTCGTCGATGGCTATGGACTGCTTCCCGCTGCCAGGACAGAAAACACATGAGGAAGAAGAGCGTGTTAGTCCTCCTGGTTGTTATTTATCAGATATATCAAAAAATCATGATCATCAGTTTTCAGACGATACAACTACTACTCTCCCTAAATTCATGTCCATGGTTAAAAAAGGAAACATCGACATATGAGGATATGTATGAACACAACTGACTGCTAGTAGCAAGACATGAGCCCAGTTGAGGTTAATGCTAGACTTCAATAACAAAAACAAGAAAAACAAATAAAAGAAAAATGGAAAAAAAGGAGAATGAACACAATCTGTTAGGTGTTTGGGGAAGGGGTTAAAAGTCAAGCAGGTAGGTGTGGGGAAACAAAACAAACTAAGAATTCTAACAAAACAGGGAAACAAGGTGTTGATACTGATACTGATATTGAGTGATCTGTGCTGAGCATGTGGTGAGAAAAAGTGACTGGGATGTTTAGGTGTTTAGGTTCTTAATGTGCTAAAGGGCTTAGACAAGACAGGTGTAGGTGAAGTTGTGTGTGTTTGTGTGTGTGTGTTGAGTTGGCATAGGGTGAGGACTCTTGTCAGTACAGTACCTTCCTCCCCCTAAATCACTGAGGTACAGCACATAGAAAAGAAAGAGAGGGAAAGAAAGGAGAGATGCATCCAAAGGAAAGAAAAATTAAAAATAAATTGTAAAGCCTGTCTTGTTGTAAACAAGACAACACTCAAACAGACAGGGGGCTAACAGACAAGGTGGTGTAATACATTTTAATTCAACATTGAAGTTACCTCATCAGGGTATAAAGCACTGTGCTCAACAGAGAAATTAAAAATGCATTTTGTCTCAATGATTTTCAGATTTTAGTCAAAACATGGTAGATTTTAGCTTTAGCTCAATGACTGCTAAGCCTTATGTGCCAAGTGGCTCACCTCTTTCCCGCGTCATCGGATGCTCCGCCCTTGCCCTGCTTATCAATAACGATCTTGTCGTTCATGCCAAATTTACACTCAGGCATCCCGCTCAGGTAGCTCTTCATCACTACTCGGCCTGACACGTGGGCGCTCAGGACCTGGCCTGGAGGGAGGACACAGAAAGAAATAATTAATTTCCCATTTACTGCCTGATTATCAGTTCTCCTTAAAAATAACATGAAGATCCAAACATAAACCTAAGAGCAATGGTGCTTTTGTTATGCCATGGGGTTGGAATTTGCTTCATATACATTAAGAGTTGTCATTTTAAACACTGGCTTCAATTCCACTTCCATTGTGAGTTATTCTTGACTGAGAGGAACATCATTCTTTCACTAGAAGCTGAAACTGTAAACTCCATCTGCTGGGAAAGATGTGTGATATGATCTAAAGCACCAGAAAATCCGATAAAATGGACTGTGGTGAGAGAGTTTTGTCAACTCATGTTTCCAGGGACAAGAATGACTCAATGAGATCGATTCCAATACTCTAATTGCTTATAAAAGTACAAACTCGATCATTTGCAATTGGACAATATTGTGTGATGTTATCAAAACCCCAGAGATGTTAGTAAAGTGACTCTTAATTCGCTTAAGTTTAGGTGGAAAGAGTGTGGAAGCACTTGATTTCAATCTAACTGTTCCGTGCTCAGACTCACCAGGTCTAGTAGATATTTATTTAAGGAGAACTAAAAAAAGCTCTGAACTAGAACATAATGATAAAATGTCTCCAAACCAGCAGTCGACACCCATATGAACAGACCTTGTGGTGACATGAGCAGGTTGACACTCTCCAGTACATCCAGGAAAAGCTCATTGCGGCGATACTTGATGCCCTCGCGACGCCAGCCAATCTGCCCCGTCACCTGGCTGGTGATCTGAGACTGCTCCTCTTTTGTCTGGGAGACAGAGAGAGAGAGAGAAACTCTATCACTGTTGACAAAAGCAGAGGCCAGGCTGACGAAAGAAAGGCAGTATTGAGAGGGACATTACCACAACAGGCACATGAGGCAAAATTAATTTCCCATGCTAGAATGTCAGTGTTGCGTATTACCTGATGCTGAAGTTTTCAAAATCGCAGTTTGAGGAGAGAATGAGAAAAGAAACAGAAAAAAAATATGTCAAAGTTGATATCACACAATGACCAAACATATTTATACATAAACCAACACCAACCATATATACAGTATAAACATAAATATTCCCCAAATCCTATTTCTATATTTTCCTGCATCATAGTAGTGCACACTTAGGATAAAGGAGGCCTTCAGTCAAATATGGTTTACCAGTTCAGTGCAACATTTTGTATCTCCAGTGTTGTACAGTATATCAAAGAAACCAGAGCCACTGTTAGTTACTGTGTGTTGCACTTGCAGTAGTTTGCATCAAAGAAATGATTCCAGTACTGTGAAATGTTGGCTGTGTCTGACAGCTACTACTCAAAGCGTAGTGGATCAGAGTATCTAGCTCTCCCTCACTGATATAAATAGTTCATATAAATTGCAGTATAATACAATTGGTGCCATAAACTCAACATTTACTGCAGGAATGGTTATTGTACTACATTAACTGGGTGTACCTACAGTAAAGTGGTATAATGGAGTGTATATCGTCAGTCTGCCAAAGTAACATTTCATCATTACATCTGACTCCACTGACCTGTCCCTTAATGCCCTGCTGGGTGATGAAGGTCTTTAGAGCTCCGGTCTCTGAGTTCTGGGGGTAGCCAAAGTCCAGGATCTCTGCGTGAGCAAACACAAACCGATAACTGTCAGTAAGAGATAAGATGAGCGAGAGAAGAAACTAGGACAGGTGGCTATGGAGAGAACAAACTGAGATCACATTCATACATAAAAGGCTGAAATGAAGCCACTTTCAACCAGCATTTCACCAACTCAAACCAGACGCTCGCTGCAGGCTAATCCCTGATCACCCTCATTCACATGAGACACAGATCGGCTGCTTCACTGTTTACTATTGAATTACTAACTGTTAATGACTTCGAGTTCATTCAAAGTGGTTAATTTGATGTCCACATGCGAGACACTTTGGATAAAGTACTGTCACATTTAACACATTTTCTTTCTCTCTCTCTTTCTTTTTTTTTGCTCATCTCATGATGTTTGAGATGATAAAACCAGGAACATTTGTAACATCATCTCCTACCATCCAGCAGCTCGTAGATGAGCACAAAGTTGTTCTTGATGTTCTCCTCGCTGATCTTGCCAAAATAGGCCGTCATGACGTCGCACATCTTGTAAAGGAACTCAAACACCATGGCAGCGTTGACATTCTGCTTTGTGACCGCTGCCAACCAGATGTTGGAACGCTTGACGTGGAAGAAGCTGGTGCGGGCGATGTTAGTTACGGGGGATCTAACCTGCTGCCGAGCGTGGATCACGTTCACACGGAACGCGTCCACCGCATTGCGCCTGGGATGTGAGGAAGGAGGAGAGAGAGACGGGGGGAGGAAAAAGCAAGAGAAAGAGATTCAAAGAGTTAGTCCAGGTATTTACACAAGTATTATTGTTGTTGTTGTTGACACTTTCCCACCCCGTGACATCATGTGAAAATGCTGCAGAATAACTTGAGTTTTAAACCACCTTCTGCACTGGACTCAAAATAAATAAATAAACCCCAGACCTCAAGAACATTTCCACCCATTTCAAGGAATGAGCAATTACCAAAACATTTGCTAACCGGCTAGAAAAGGACACTTCTCCTTGGTGCACTTGAAAAAGAGAAAGGGGGTTTGTTTTGTGTAAATCATGATAATTACAAAGAGGGAGAGAGAAAAGTGTAGGTTGACACACAGGCGACAGAATCATAATTAACTGGACTCCAAAGGAGCTAAAGATTTTTAAAGACGTTCCTAAAGCGTGATCATCATTTGGATGTCTTATCTTTTAAGAGATAAAGGCAATTTAAATGACATCTGAATGTCTGTCCTATTGCAAACAAACACAAAGTACAAATAGACAAGGTATACCTTGGGTTATTGCCATGATAATATGGGGAAACTGAGCCCTGATTAATGTGGATGTATAAATAACAGGGCTTAGTGCAGAGGATGCAACACGCCCTGACAAGAACACCAAATCCTACTGAGCAACGCCTGGGAACATCTCAAGGTTTTAATTCCTGGCAAGTGCAAACTTACCAAAATCTGAACAACTATGCATCTGTCCTTTAAGATGTATATCTGTGACTAGCCACCCAGCTGGAAGTCCTGTATACCAAACCAAACCTCTGTATAAATTTTTCAGTCATCACCAACACTGATGTAGCACTTATTTTTCCTATTTTTGAATGGTAATATGAAAAACAAATGGACCAGACGCATACAGCTGGCAGCCTCGTTTGTTGACATAACATGTTGGGAAATGCAACATCTGCAAAACATTAATATCCATGTTTGCAAGTTTAGCAACTCAGAGTGGTAAATTCTGAATGAGCAATGGGGAAAAGGTACCATATATCATTCTAGGAGGCTGCCATGATGTCTGCCTTGCCCATTAAGCTGCTGCTATTTGACAACAAGTAGGAGCGCCTCAAAAAAACAATGAAGAAATGCTATGACTTTCTTTAGGACTGAACACCATTTAGTTAGTCCAGTTTAAAGGACCACTTCTACAAATGAGACCTAAAAAAAAATGAACCTTAAAAACGTTCTAAAACATCTCTCAATTTCTATGAGAGAAGTCACGGTGGAAATAAAAGATGAGCAGACTAAATTATCAGTCATATTCCATGCTCAGACTACATGCTTAGGCATTGGGTAGAGCTGATAGTGAGAGCAATAGTATTCAGTATTCTGGTAGTGGCTGAATTGTTTGGCTCCGATTGACTGGCAGTTGTATTTCAGTAGCTGGGGGCTTACTTAAGGCTGTAATGTCATGACAGGTGACTCATGCTCAGAGGAAGTTGACTGTGGAATCAATGGGCATGCACTTCAGGGTTTCAGGGGGGGGTCATTGATCGGTGGCCATGAGAGGGAAGGGTCATGCTTGATACGTTGGAACGTCTCTTACCTATTCCTACAGGGGCCAAGATGGACAGATGGAGGAAAATGGTGATACAGAGGATAAAGAGGAAACAAGGATGAAGTAAAAGGGGAGGAAAGAGACAAAAATGCACAAGAGACATTTTCGTGCATCATGTACACAGACAGAGTGAGTAACATGGTGTTTATCATGAGGCTGTGTTTGTAACTGAAAACGCTGAGGAAAGGTTAGCAGCATTAGCTCGCTCTTTAACCCATGTTGTGTGTTACAGTTGTTCATTATACCACTCTATTAACAGCTATTTCAAGTGGGTGAATGTTCATTTCAGTTTTGACTAAAAGCCCTACATGTGCAAATCATAGCTGTTAAGACAATACCACAGCACCTATACTGCAGGCGTTAGAGCAGTATGATGTCAGGTTTACTCTGCACTGCTGCGGCAACAGGGAGGCTCACAAAACGCAACCCATGTTGGTGATGTAAACAAAAATGACCACAGTGAAAAACCCAAACATACGGTTTTTCTATTTTTCCACTAAACTCAATATGAAAACTGTCTCAATAACAGTCCTAACTGTTTTAGGGGAATCAACTGTGCGTATGAAGAGTTCATTGCTGCTGTTCTACACACTGTGCTGCATCTGAAGAGGCCGAGGTAAACGGCTGTTCTCTATTTGTGCTCCTGTTAGACACAAAAGGAGCGACGATTAAAAATTAAGCAACCACAAGAGACGGGACAAAAGATGGAAGGGATCCTCGTGCACACGAGTTTTCATGTCATCTGAACAAACCTGCAGCCCCTGCACACATCCAGTTCAACACAGACTCTTAACAGTGTCTCAGTGTGCTGACGCAACATCTCACACTGAGCAGCTCTCGTATCCAGCTTTCCTGTTCCTTCCTATAGTCTTTACTATGCATGTATTTTTACTACTACAGCAAAAATGTTGAGATAAAAGGTTTGAAAAAGTCTTTGAGGCTATGCACAAGAAATACTGACCCAGCATTGCTGATAAGTACCCACGTAAGGGACACGAGCATTAGGCAAATCTGGTTCTACCCATGCGCCCTCTACCTTGTCACTCCTTCCACTGTGAAATCTACAATGCAAGTGGACTGACGTTTGTTCTGACAAACTTCCTGTCTGGACTTATGCAAAACAGAGGGTGATAATTGGATGCAAGCATGGAGACCTGATAACTACACAACACAGCGACAGTGTATCACAGACAAACAAGTGAGGAAGAAAGGAAGAAAGACAGACAATATAAAAGTCAGATTTTCAAAATATGCATTATATTCTTCTAGCCACAATGCTGAGTTCTTGTTTGTAACATGCCATTTGACACACATGAATCAGTGTGCATGTAGCCTTTAAAGAGATAGTTCAACATTTGGAAAATTCACCTATTGCTATAATCCCTGTAGTCATAGAAGTAAATTCATTACCTTTAATTATTGGTGTATGTTATACAATACAATACAAATATACAATCCAACAACTCCAAAACACTCTTGTGGACAAGTTGTGATCTGCACATCCACCATGCTATGAAATAATCATGTATAATTATGTAACATCACCATTTGGAGTTGTTGGATTGTGTATTTGATGAGTTTTGAGGGACAGGGGACCTTGTACCGTCCACCATCATTATGTTCGCTGAGCAGCTCGCGTCTCTGCCCTGCAGATCACAAAACAACATGCACCGATAATTAAAGGCAATGAAACTGTGACTATAGGGATTATGGAAATAGGCAAATTTGCCAAAATGTTGAACTATCCCTGTAAGCTGATATATATGAGAAGTACAAAAACCTTAATGCACAGCTGTTGCAACATGGCTAGAATACAGTGTACTCTGGATATGACTCTGGATATGACTCAGCCTTGTTTTTGTCATCCATCTTACACAGGGAAAACAATTTCCTTCCCACCAGCTCTTCAGCGGCGATGTAAAGGTTCCTATCTCAGCTGTGTTTAGCTATTACAAAGTTACAACGATGTTTTCATGTTATTTCCACCCAGGCAATTACTGTCCCTCCATGTCAAACCTCACCTCATAGTTCTAATACACATAAGTAAAGGATTTTAATTGTTTCTTTAAAAGCTCGAAAAAATAATTTGCGAAGACCATCGACAAAAAGGATTTTGATTAACTGTCAAAGAGAGGAGACATGCTCACTTACCCATTAATGATAAGTTTCAGGTCCAATTATGCATTAGAGGTGGGGGCACTCAGGGTTTCATGAATGTTACAATGTGAATGAATGAATGAATCCAGTGTGGCAATGACGGAGGACTCGCAAATGATGGGTTTCCTGTCTCAGTCTGCCATCAGTCACACTTCTTTTTATTTTGTTTTTAGTCTACAATAATGAATTTTGTCTTGTTCCTGCAACAACCTGCTCTGGGACTGCTGATACAAACTAAATGAACACGTTTGAGAAAAAATGTGCTTTTAAAATAAAAGGCTGGGTAACACCCAAAATATGCTGCTGAATTGGCGTTACTGTGGTTAAAGCATTTCATCACTTCCATTCCATTACACTATCCAGACAATTAAGATGTAGCTGGTGATCACATGGATAGAAATGCTTCCTGTCAGTGTCACTGCTCAATATGGTTACAATTACTAACTTGCCTTGTATCAACACTGAGGTCAGTTTGCATGATCTTTCCAAATGACTGCACCTGATCTCTTACATAGGCGTGGTTTGATGAGCACAATTGAGCCAAATCGTTACCTCATACAACATGGGAAAAAGTGAAAGAGGGCATCGTTTTCCTGGTTGTAAATAACCGTATTCTAATTGTGACCAATTGTATTTTGTCATTCCAAGAGAATCTGCAAATATTACTTTATGTTTTGCATTTATAGAGGCGTGTATTTATCAAAGTTTTATTCCTATAACACAGTTACCATCAGTGTACTAAATTTGATGCTATCTTTGTTTTGTTTTTTTCCCTATGAACTCACGAGGTAACAAAACGACACAAATGTGAACTTCTTATCTAGGAAGAGGGACATAATCCTTTCTCATCCCTTCAGGATCAACCCCAACCTGTCAACCCTCACAGGATCAGAATGGTCTCACTGACCTATGTCCCCCGAAAATTTTACAGCAGCTTTTCTCCCGTTAAAACGTACCCTATGTCATCTCGGTAGACTCGTGAGATGAGGACCTCCCCCTTGTGGTTGTAGATGAACAGACCTCCAATCATTGTCGCTGCTTCTCAGTCCCAACTGGCCATGGTGAAACCAAACTCCGCCTGAGAGGAGATAGAAATGGAGCAAGAGATTGCAGGAAGGAAGCGGGGAAAAGAAAAGAGGGTGACAGAAGTGAAAGCAGTGAGAAGTGATGGAGTGACCAACAGCACAGGGAAGGATTTGTCCTTCACATCCGCTTTTTCTGTCGCCCCCCCCATCCTCCCTCACTCACTCAGACATACACAATCACTCTATTGCCAGTAGAATAAACCCTGCAGCTGCCCCACTGTGGTGACTCATCTGTGTTTCGTGCATGTGCATATACACATACGTGTATCAAAGCCAACA
>OMNW01008732.1:15857-30637 GCA_900303245.1 Selene dorsalis
GCAGCTAGGCTGCAAAGCTCTGCCTTGCAAACATATGTGCACACACACTGAAATAAAAACATAACACAGAGCAGCAATCTTAAGTCATAAAACTATATTTATAAATAAAAAGAAATTTTTTCCTTGATAAAAGAGTAGTGTGAAAGACATGGTAAGAAATTTTTCCACTATACATTGTCACAAGACAGAGTCTGAAAATGCTCTGGTTAACAGATGAAAAATGCAGCTGTGTAGTGTAAAAATGACTCTTGAAGCTCAATGCTCACGTTTAGCGTTGGGAAATGAAACTAGTTGTGACCCTCTACGTATATAAAACAAATGCATTCTTACAGTAAGAAGGACTGCGATTCTCTTGCACTACATACAAATTTTTCCATTTCTTTCTCTCTTAAGTCAAGCAAACATTAAAAAAAAAAGTTTGAATAAGGTTAACAGTTAGTGTTCATTTCAAATTTCTTTCAGTTTTTTTCTTGTTAGAGGTCAGCAAGTGGGAATTGAAAGAACAGAAGGAGGGAAGAGGCTTCTTTCTTTTTCTTTCTCAGTTTGGACGTGGACAGGGGTGGGGGAGGACAGAGAGTGTTAGATAAGGAAGGCAGAGAGGAGGGAAGAGTGAAGAGAAGAACAAATGAAAAACATCCATGTCGAAAAGCGCTGAGTCATCTTCCCCAGCAGTCCATTTCCACTACCCCCCTTCTCTCTCTCACTCTCTCGCTTTTTGTCCTCACAGAAACTCTTCCCCACTGAGGAGCAGAAAATGAGAAAGGCGCTTTGGTTCCATCTTGAGTGAGGGGGTTTCTTCACTGAAGAAAGTATGGCCACTACAACTAGGAAGAAAAGCACAAGAGAGGAGGAGCATTTTCTCTCAGCATACACATTGGGATTGGTTCCATTTATGCTTTTAGGAAAAGTGGGATCACAGCCTTGGGTTACAGCTTTTGCAATCTTCCCTCCTTCCTGTTCTGTCCTGCTGTCCTTCTCAGCCTTACAATGACATGAGAAAGACCCAATCTGCTCTCTGTTACCAGCCTATAGCCTGCATCACATCACATCAACAAAGAACTCTCCGGCGTTCCCCACCGCCATACGCAGAGACTGGCGTGATGCAGTGAGCTCAGGGGGCACAGAGGCAAGCTCTCTGCCTGGTGGAGCGCCGGGTGCAGCAGTAGACAGATGCGGGGGCTGCGGGGGCAGGCCGGGGGGACCGTAGACCAGGCCAGGCCCGTAGGCTATCGAGTGGGAATTGGCACTGCGGTGGCTGAGGGAGCTGCGGACACTTCGCTCACTAGGGGGAGCCACCGAGCGCTCGCTTGGTGCTCGGTGGCTCCTGATCTCAGATTCGCTGCCACTGCCACCAGACTTGCGACCTTCATTCTTGCTGCAGTTTGAACCGCTGCTTCCTGTTGACACATCAGAGGAGACAATGAATATTATCCAAGAGTGATGTACAAGCACGTACTGTTTTTTTTCTTAATTATTATTAAATCTGGGTGACCTACATGAGCTTCCCTCTCCCATCTGGGTGCCACTGAAGTGACGCAGACAGACCTGACCCAGTTAGTGGGAGACTCTCAGGAGGAGAGCTTCATGACTAATGCACAAACGGTCACAGAGAAATCTCTGCCTTCACAGGCCAAACGGCTTAGCCATCACCGGAGGCAGTTACATGTTTTGATTTTATTACCACAAGTTCTTAAGAATGACGACGTTAAAACCCTAGGAATTTATGAGTAAAAGGAACTTATTATATTGCAGTGGATGCTTGTTCCAACATATGACATCAAATCCACAGACAGATGAGAAGATCTGTATCAGTTAAGGCTTTTGGCTTCTGCTGGAGTGGTGTGGGACATTGATAATGCAGAGTAATATTTATCTAGATAAATATTAGGTTATATTAATAGAGCTCACCTTAAACTGTCATTACATGTTGTTTGTAAGATTGCAAATCCATGTTGCATTGTAATGTTCAACCATAAAATGAGAACAGGGCATCCCAGATGTTGTGAACAGTCGGTGGGCCCAGCTGTTGTTGGTCAGTAAATATCTCACCTTACATAAACAAACTGCTCCTAAAACCACAACCTCTGGTTTTCTATTTCTACACATTCAATACACAAAGTACAACATGTAAATAAGGTAGCTCTGGAGCTGCTGGAAGGAATATTTTTTCACTCTCGACAGAGCCAGGCTGTGTCCTTGAATGTCTTTAAACTAAGCAAACATGCACTGGACCTACTACAACTGTAGAGAAAGTTTGGAGATAACACTTATATTTCTAATCTCATGTGCCTCTGGGTAAGATGGTCAAACACAGCTAAATGTAATAGTATTCCTGTAAATAACACTGTAGCTTGCACTACTCCTGTGTCGCCTTTTTTGAAACTCTCAAGCTCTGCCAGAAGAATCATAATTTAAATATGTTTTAAGAAAACTGTCAATGTAATGTTTGCAGTATATAGATGGATAATGAAGAAAAGAACTATCCAGCTGTTTGAAAGGTTTCTATGATGTTTTGATGCCTTTCCTCTGTGAACATTTCTTACATTGTGAAGGAGAAACTTTCCCCAGATACATTTAACTCGACACCAGGCAAAGATAGATGTGGTGTAGAAAATCACTTATATGATACTTAACATTGGTTCAAACAGTTTCCCACTAACCCACTATTTCCTCGTCTCTCACTGATGAACGCATACACTATATTCTGCACTCACCACTGTGCTGGCTTCCTGCACTGCCAGCGCCTGGTCCACCATGGAAGGGCTGCGGCAGGTCGTAAGGGTGAGGGATGGGAAACTGGTAGGGTAGGGTCATGGGCCAGGGAGCTGCCCCTGGGTGGGGCAGAGGTGGCAGGGTGTCCTGATCTGATGCACCTCCACTGGAGCCATCATGGTCATGGAGAGACAAGTGGGTCATGTCTGTGGAGGAAAGAGGAAGAAGAAGGGATTCAGGCTTCCACAGTTACAACCTACTTTTACACAACGTTTGTCCTCTTTTGCTGTAGTCCAGGATTTAGATGTGTCAAAAAATACAATACAACGAGTCATAAAACTTTACGGACAATTGTTGTTACTGCTGACAATCCAGGAGGATATTAGCTAATCAAAGATTTTAATGTGCACTTACTGCCACAGAGATCTCCAAAGACGTAGTAGCACTGTTCAGAGAAGGTGATCTTGTTGACAGTGTGTCGGATGTAGCCGGCCTTCAGCAGGTTGCTGGCATATTTACGGGCTTCACGGCGATCCGAGAACCCTTCCACGTGATGGAAGAGCCAGTCCACTACATCAGAACCTGACAACACAATGTCTCACATTTTAGAGGCTAAAACATGAATCCTACAGTTAAGCAGTTTTGCTCATCAGCTTCTAACTATTCCAACTACTATTATTATTATTATTAATTATCATAATATCTAGGTTTTATATTATACATATCTACAGAAAATTAAACATTTACTTGTTTGGCAGCTGATTGTAATGTTAAGAGTATACTACGGAACCACGATCCTTTGGAAATACAAATAAACAGTTGAAATACCACTGCAACTATGATTGATTAAACCATGACATTTAAAAAAGCAAACAGCACTCATGGATTATTAGTCTAGCTGTCCTTAAACTGATTATGTTTAATTAAGCAAACCAATAATTCTAAATTGTAATAAGAGGCTTTCTGTCCTCATCAGTGAAACAAAGGCAGAACCAATCAGCAAACTGATCTGAGCAAATAACAAAAGACATGGGTATGCATACGGATGAGGAAATAACACATGCTAGACCGTGCCCTCTGCTTTGCAAATGTACCGATGAAGGCGTTAGCGATGGTGATCTTGAGCCACATCCTGTCTCGCACCTCCAGACCTGACTCTGGACAGGCCATGGCCTTGGCAACGGTTGCCATGTCGCTGTGGATGGAGAGGTGGAAGTCATCGAATCCTGGGGAATGTCACAAGTCACATGCACAAGTTAACACAGGAGCTGAATCATATCCTCTTGTCAGAGCTTAGACATTCAGGTCAGATCAGTCTCGAACCCAACATATTTAATCTCCCGTGAGTGTTCAAACTGTTGAGTCGCATTCAGTTTTTTTCCTAACAGTCTTAAAATGAAAGAACAGCTGAGTGCCGTTATCTAGACAAAAATGTTGGTCTGTTGGAATTTGCCACAAAAAAATATTTGGTTTCCTGTGGTCTGGACTGTAACTTGACCCCTGTTCTGTCTTGACCCTGAGTCGGACCAGCTCAGCCTTGATCTGATCTTTGTTTAAACTGGACGACAACTGGGCTGGTTTGATGCAATCCCAAAAAAGCCTGACCATAATGAATTAAATGTCCTCACTAACCCTACAACACCATTGTATCTTGCATATCATCTAACTAACTTGCATAATTATTACTGCATTCCTAGATGAATAATTTTGATTAAGTGTTGTAATTTATTTTGTGGTGTTCCCACTCCTCCTCGCAATGCCTCATCTAGCTCCACTTCAATCAGTGATTCTTTATTTTCTGCAATGTCCCATAAATAATGAAACATTAAAAATGGTGTAAACATCTACTGGGAATACTGTTAATCTGGGAGTGTAATACTGAATATTACTTTTTACAGCTTCCACTATCTTGCTAACAATCAAAAACAAGCTGTTGTCATGGCACATTAATACCTCTATTTGCAAAACTCAACCTTTTGGATGGCTGGCTCCGCTCTCTATATTGTTTTTTCAATGGAAACCACTAGCCACTGATATTGTAGATAGCAGATTTATTTTCTCCTTTTCGACTTCACTGTTGCTGCCCTTGAAATATCTCCTGCCATTTATCCAAAGCACATGGAAAATGCACCATTAAATCTAAAAGGGGTGACAGGAGCGCAAGGTGTGCCACCAAAAACAGTCTCTTTTTTCCTTTAAATGTTGCCGATTTAAAGTGAAAAATTTTCTGAAAGGAAAAATTTCCCATTATGTCCATTAATCTGGCCAAGAAAGTGTGTCAAGAGAGCACAGGCTTCTCCAGAAAGAAAGAAAAAACACAACTGTCCTTCCAAAGATTACAGGGAGGATGAAGGTTGTGAGTTATGAGCTTGGTTTTGACAAGAGTTACTGAGCAGATGGAGGCTGTGAGGCTGAGCACAGTAAAAACTGGAACAGAGAGAAGTCACAGGAATGCAGTGAAAGGGCAGGGCCACACTTAACAGATTTACTAACACGCCAGAGAAAGATAGTGATATTATTGCATTTTTGGAGGTTGATGGTTGGGGGATTCCTAAGTGTTTGATCCTGAAACCTGACTTGCCAACAATGCTGGATGATTTCTGTCTCATATAACTAAAGTGTGAACAGTGAAATTATTTATTGCTCCCACAAAGAGCTTGTCAAAAAGCCGACGGAAAACATAGACACTGTAAAGGGTGGCAGCAGCAGTAAAAGAAAGTATAAGAACCATAAAGTAGTATGTTACAGATTCAAATGACCAAAGGACAAAATGAAAGGGAATGGAAAAGTGTGAGTAAGAGTTAAGATAGGATGATTATGTTGTTTTGAGTAAAAGTGTACGATAACGCGCCATGACATGCCGCTGCATGGGAGTGACATCACTCACGTTCAGTCTCAGGGATAGAGCTGCTGATAGAGGAGCTGGTGGAGGTGACGGTGCTCATGGAGGGGCTCATGCCATACGGGGGGTATACACCAGTCATGGCCGCCGTGTGGGACACCCATGCAGCTGGGTCAATGGGCCTGATTGGCTCACCTGTGGATTGAAAGGTTGGGAAAGCAGTTGGAGTTGGTGACCTTCCTAAAGCGGAGTAACACAAAGAAGAAACAAACACTCACTCCTTGGCAGAGCAAAGCAGCTCCGGGGGTTCGGGTCCCAACACTTGGCCACAGTCAGAGTAATGGGGCTGGTAATAAACACAGACAGTTTACACCGAATTCTGTTACGCTTACGTTTCACATCAACTTTATAGTATATTCTTACACATGAAAGAAAATACTTGTTTTTTTTGCATGTTGCTTACCCTGGCTTGTGCACGATGTCTCTCAGCACTCGAACGGCATCGTCATTGCTCATGTTCTCAAAATTGATGTCGTTCACCTATAGAGATAAAAAATATTACAATCTCTCAGACAACAGACATAACCGCTAACTGCTACTCAGTTTATGACAATAAAGGACAGGACCCTATATAAAGACATATATAGTTTTCACAGCCTCACAGTTTTTCCAATAAATCCCACTGCACAAAGTCATTAAAGGGCACTAAATTGTTTCAGCATGAGGAGCCCTGCAGGAATGATGAATATAAACATTAGTTGAATACATTTGTCAGAGCCTTGTCATAAATCATATTCACAGTATGATGAAGTTAAGAGTGAGTTATCCCTGCGGGACAATACCAAAATAGCCAAAAACAGAACTTGTTTACCACCACTTTCATTCAACCAAATGAAAGATGAGCACATGAATCTGCAAGGATGACCAAAAGGAGTAAAAAGAAATGATACAACAACAGGATTGAATCTCAGACACCGGCAACACTGTAAGTTAATGTAACATAAGAAAAATTGAAGTTTACCACAAATGTCAGTGTTAGTGCCATGATTTACCACCACCTTTTCTCAGTATATTAAAATGTTGAGCTAGCTCACCAAGCTTGGAAATGTAAATAAGCAGGGACAGGAGGAATGGATTAGAAGAAAATGGCTTATAAAAACCTTAAATGACATGCTGTGTAATGACATACTGTTAAACACATTTGTGGCATTGATCTGTATCACTTTCTAAATAAAAACAACATTTGATTACCCTCACATTACCAAATCCTTCCACTTAACTTAAGGTGCTGGCACTAAATGCCAACACAACATATAATTACACATGTACACACATACACACAAGCAGTTTCTTGGTCCTAGTCCAAGGTAACCTCCAACACACATTTTTTATCCTCTTGCGTGCATGCGTGTGTGTCTGTCTCTCTCTCTCTGACACACACACCTGCAACAACATGTCCCCAGGCTCTATGCGTCCATCTGCAGCCACAGCACCTCCCTTCATGATAGAGCCGATGTAGATTCCTCCATCTCCCCTCTCATTGCTCTGACCCACAATGCTGATGCCCAAGAAGTTGTACTTCTCTGTGAGGTGGAGAGGAACAGACACTGTTTATTCAAGAGCATGGTGACACAGCAGTGACGCAGGCAAAAACAGAAAGGATGATCACAACCTCAGTAGGGAGGAAATTGTTTATATTGGTGCAATTTCCCATCTTGTAAAGGGAGTTTTTGAACTTCTCATTCTTCCACAAACTCCATTGCTATGTGGCTTACCCATGTTGAGAGTAACAGTGATGATGTTCAGCGACATGGTGGAGTCTGTGATGCTGCTGAATGATGAGGACTGGAGAGAAGGAAGACAGAAAGTGGGTGGAAGGTGAAGAAATGTAAGAAAAATCAAATGTCACAAACTACAACTAAATTTTAATCAAGTCTGCAGCTGATTTGAAGTCGTGTACTTCCAAAGTGTGTAAGCTCTCACCCTGTCCATATTGGAGGCCTTAGGTTTCCGTCGGCGACGGCGGTGTCGTCTCATTAGATGAGAGGAGCTCTGCTCAGTGGAGCTGCTAAACCTGAATATGAGAAGAGACAATGAGAGACATTGAAAAGGCGTTATGGATGAGCCACTGGCCTGATATTTTAGAAATATGTTTAGGAAAGATTCAATAAAAATGAAGTCAGCAACAGCAACATTTTTTCCTAAAACAAGCTTAAAAAACAGAAATAAATCGTGCAGTTGTAAATAAAGATGTGTAGACAGAAACATAATCAAACTGTGCCCATGCAATTTTGTCTGAATGTCAAATGAAACCCACACTTAGGAAGACTTTAATCACTGTTTCCATAATAAAAGGTCCTGCTTGCCTGGAGTCAGGACCAGGTTTAACTGTTTGTAAGACAACATCCAGCCTGCTATGTTTAGAGGTTATGACCTGACAAACAAAGCATCAGTTGGCACCAGAGTTTATTCATTTCGTTAAGGTAAAAATCTTCTTTCTGTGAAGGAAACTCAGACTAATGGAACTTGGCTCCAGGTCCATTATGGCTTTACCAACAGGAACAAAACATCCTGTGAGATGCCTTAAGACTGAGAACAGCAGAGGTCTTAAAGTGGGCTGCAGATATTTCTACGTCTCCTGGAGGAGAACCTAGGGGGTGACCACAAAAACCACTAGACAATTAGACTGTACTAATCTCTGCCAAAACCCATCATCTGTAATTCCAGTTACATTCCTGGAGCCAAAGGCCGTTTCTCACTGAAAGATGCACTCATGAACGAGCTGAACGTCTGACCTGCTGGTCGCGTCGTCATCCTCTGAATCAAAGCAGGAAGTGGACTCCAGTTCACTGCTCATGAAGGACGAGCAGCTGTCGTAATCGGCGCCCCCGCGTCCCATTGCCCGCGACGAGTAGCCGTTCTGTCTCCCACCTGCAGCGGGGCAGCATTTATGATCACATTACACATGGCACCTGAACATGAGGCTTAAAAAAAAGATAAAACTCTGATAAAAAATGATGACAATTACAGCCACAAAACTGACTAGTACAACCAAGAGAGATATTTAGGTCAGTCTGTTCTTCACGAGTGAGACTCTTTTTTTATCTAAATTTATCAGTCAACAATGAGCAAAAACATCTTAAAAAGCCCCTTGTTTTGATTGATCACTGTCTAACTACAAAATAAAAGTTGAAGCCAAACTTTTCTACAGCATCCTCTCCACAAGCCTAACACACTTACATGTTCGTAGGAAAAGTGATAAGCTGGAGCTGGGCATCTCTAATATCACTCTGTGTACACCATGTGATCAAGCTTTTCATTTGTGCATCTTAGGAGACTCGTGGATATGAAAACCATTTTGAGTTTTAGCCAAAAGATAAATTATATTATGCATAGAAAACTGTTACATAAAGTACATTCAACAGCGCGGGGTGAAAAGGTGGTTGTTCTGACCATGGTCATTACTGTGTTTCCGTCTTGGCCTCTCCCTCTCTCTCCTTTGCGACACCATGGAGCCGGTTTCAGTGTCGTTGTCCAAACTGTCCCGACCACTCGCTGCTTTCCCACTTCAGATAGAGAGAGAGTCAGAAGAGTGGTCATTAAAAAGAGATATTATTACACTGTATCATTATCGAGGCAGTTAAGTTCATTGACCAGCCTCTTAAACAGGTGTTCAAGATGAGTACTCCTTATTATAATCAAATCACAACCCGTGTTGAGTGTAAAGCTTTCTCTGGCTCCGAGTAGCTGAGGCTGCAGTTGGACATTTGGCATTAGTCGCAGTTGTTGTGGTGATTGACTTATTTTGGTCTGGTGAGCATTTCTATTCTGTCACTATCATGTGTCTTTTACACAGTTAACACTGCTTTACTTTAAATGAAGCACACATCACTTGAGAAATAAAAAGTGTCCCGACTACACAACTTTCCACAAATATGAGAAATAAGAGACTGTTAACATCAAGCATGAGCCAAAGAAATCTGTGCTCGACATGACTAATTCAGGCGTCTGATTCATTTCGAGCATGGAGATAATAATAAATGGGTAGAAGAAAAAGGTATTTTTCTTCGTCTCAGGAGTCACAAGGTGTCATACTTTTTCTATTCAATTTGTTGTTTCCTCTGTTACTGTGGTTATTTGGAAACACAGAGGAACTCATTCAAGACAAATACACTGAGCCAAACACAAAGTACGCATGGCATTTCTCTCTTTCGCACACACACAGACACACACACAGCCAAACATAACCAAAATCTCTCTATGGATACATAAACACACACACGTCTTCTATGAATGTACTGACTGATAGGAAGGTGGTCTCGAGTCTCCAATGCCCCCAGTCCTCTCCAAAGGTGGTGTTGGATCTAAGCTATCTGCAACCGAGCCTGCATCCGTGTGGGCCCCGTCTCCTGACACCAACTGTCAACAGATGGAAATTCAGGTCAGTCAGAGGGATGAGACAAAGAGTCAGAGGGAAGAATAAACAGACAGACACAGAACAAGTGGGCAGCAGACTCATGTCAGAGCACTACAGTGTTTACACTAAGCTTTATTCAAGGGCTGGAAGGATATATCTTACTATACACTCACTGCCTCACAGGCCTACCAGCATTTACAGATCGTATGTAAACTATGACTACAGAGTGACACAGCTGCTAGCTACTGACATACCCCGAAAAAGTTCTGAGCGCAATGTCTCTTCAAATACAGAAATTAATTTGTCTTCTCACAATTTCCTGCTGAAAGAGCAAAGCTGTCCAAAGGCAGCTGTGGATTCAAGAGAGAGAGGGGAAGAAAACGCCTGTGTCAAGACTTGTGGTTTGTCTGACCTGACGGTGTTGCCACAGTTACCAAAGTGTGGGAAAAAGTGAGCTTCAATGGACCATGACTGAATTATATCATCAGTTCATTTTATTATTGGCATATTCTGGTGCTGTTTACGTTTCCATCTTTTTTCACTTCAAACACATTCCAGTGAACGTTAGTTGTGCTCAGTCGAGATGTTTCTCTTCCCCTTTTTACATTCTGCTGTGGACCTGGAGTTCTGCAGCACATTTATTGTTGTCCAGGGTAGAAATGAAGCATGGGCTTACATAATTTGCACGCAAAACAAATTAAACAGTTAACAAGAGATCAGTATGAGACCGTTTCCACTATAAACAAGCCCATGGTTTGTTAAAACGAAGGCTAAAACCTGCTAGCCGTTAATCTCAAAGCTAGGATATTCACGACCATTGCACAATAATATTTCATTACTGTGCCTGTTGTGTTATAGGATAGAAATACAGCTGTGTATAATCTTGCTCAATTTCATTTACACAGCAGGCACAGGCTGTTGTATCTCATGTTTCTAGAAACACATTCAATGTTGAGACGACCGCATCCATCAAGTTAATCACACATGATGTATTTTGTCTCTCGTGTTCAGCTGTACCATTCCCTGGGGCTAACTAAATAACATTAATTTTTATTACTGACAAATCGTACAGTAAAACTGTCAAAACTGCCCATCACAATTTCCCACAACCCACTGTAGTAAATTCAACAAGGATTTTTCTGTGTCCTAAAGTCTTAAGCACAAAGAAGTTCAGATACATTTTTCAATTTTAGCTGACTATAACAAACAGTTTTACGCGGCGAGAAAAGAGTAGTATGTGTAAGAAATTACTTTTCACAGATGTTTTGTACGGTGACTGATTTAAAAAGACTGACATTATTCCATGGAAATCAAACTGAATCACCTCTTCAGAATGAACAATACAAGCAAGTGGCTATATAGACAGATAAAAGTTCTTGACAGATTAAAGAATAACTAAATAAGCACCTGATGTATTTATGATGTAATATATTTGTCTGAATCAGAATTAGGGTTGTTGCTAAGCAGGCAAGTATGAGGAATTAGCTTTGGTGGTTTGGAGCATAACCAGAACTGCAGTAAGAGGAAAAAATATAAAAAAATACAGTTGACCTTTAAATCTAATTTATATCAAAGTGCAGTATTTGTTAGATTACGTTTGTGGTGTGTGTAGAAAGGGAAAAAGTAAATCTGATTTACTTCCGTACAGTTGAGGGGCACTAAGATAAGGTATTAGAAAATAATCAGATAGAGAAAATCTGTTGGTCAGCTGACAATGAAGCCAAACAGGACAGACTCAGGGAGCTGGCTTGTTGTGATGATTGGTGTGGTGATAGTAAGCCAGGCCCTCAGACCCCAGAGAACAATCAATCAGGCCATTGAAACAACAGATGAACCATGGTGACAAACAAATGGAGATACTCTAACAGAAATAACATTCATTGTGCATGGAACATTTCAACAACTCCCCTGAGATAACAAACATATTCACACGCACGCACACACACACACACACACACAAAGAGAGGAACTGACATTGAACCACAGCCAACCAAACCTCCAGACAGTCTAATGAAAATGACCACAACACAGGGACACAGTAGGACAAGTACACTGGATTATAGCCTCAAATACTCAGCAATGACACTGTGTTGATGACTCTCAAATAAAGTCTATAATTATAACCACAGTGTATGAAATTAACCAAAAACATTGGCCTTTCACATTAAGACACGGAGTGCTCTTTTCCTCAACTTGATTCTGCCCTCCCTGTGAGATTCAATCTTCTTGTTAGATGACATGCAGTGAGGCTCTTTGTTATGGGGTATTTTCCTCCTATCCTGTGATTTCACTTGCTCTTAATTCAATTTCAATGTCGAGAAGATGGGAAGGGAGACTGTGCACCGGCACCAGATGTCTCTTATGGAGACAGAAGAATTATTGCTCAGAGCCCCTAAATGAGACACTACATGTAAGCACATGTATGTGTGTGGTGCATGTGCTGACTGGCTTGTAGAGTAACATGAAAACAAAAAAGCTCATATTCTTAAAAAGTGCTCACAAACACAAGAATATATATTAAAAAAAAAAACAGCATGATGTTTCCATGTGCGTGCTGAATCTGGATCATTATGTGATAATGATATTATCATGCAGATGAATAGGGCCTCTCCCTAGAGATGGAGCATGGCTGTGGTCACTGGCCGACAGATGGGAAACACTGATGTACATGCACGCACACAGTCCCCACACACACACTTGGCCATGAAAATATAGTGAACACAGACAAACAAATAACAAGCAAACAAAAAAGAAATATGACTCTTGGATGTATTTGAACCTACCCATGACACCACACGTCCATTAAAACAGGGCAGTTTAGCATTGTCGTCAGATATTTCCTCCTTTACCACCCTGTAAAGAGAACAAAGCTTGGTTTCAGTAAACCGTAAGCAACAAAAAAGCACTCTCAGGGCAATAAAACATGGGGCTTTTTGGGGCAGTGGAGGTGGGCAACACTTCCATCAGCCAGGACAGACACTGTGCACTTACTATGCCATTGTTATACTGCCTTAACAAAGTGCCAGTAAAGAAGGTCAGCGGTGGTTATCGTGTAATGACAGCAGGTCAATAACACAACTTTATTCCCCACAACCTGTCTGCAGAAATCAAACTGCCCTGCTGGTTGTAGCTGATGGTCTGTTCGTGGTCACTCAACGGTAAAATACAACTACAGATGAGAAACTACATATTTAAGGAACCCAAGAGAGGTCGAGAGAAACTCCACATGCTGACCACTGTCAGAACTCAAATGGACTGAATTTATATTAGACATCAAATTAGACATGTAAAGTGTGTCAGTTAAGATTTTACAGTTTCACATATTAACACTCGTGAGCATTGTTCCAACAAAATCATAGATAGATAGATCTATCTATCTATCTATCTAAAAGACGGTGAAAAATAAAGATTTTGTGCCAAAAGTTTACACCAGACTGAAATGTAAAGATGTCCTTGGTAAACCTATATTCTTAACTAATACGTTATCTACAATGGGTTGTCTGATTACAAGAATCAGATGTCTATGTTTACTGCATACATTTAGCAAGTACCTCACTACTGGTCATGACAGGGTTTTCTTAGAGGCTGTGCCTCTAAGAAAAGAAGGAAAAGTGATGGTCAGGTGAGACTTCCTTTGAAAGTCTTGGTAAACATGGGCTCAAGCCTCTATTCCAGTCTGACAGGTTGCTCAATCTATACCAACACAGGTTAGACTAAACGCTTCAATAGTCTATTTACAGAGCATCCACTCTTCACAACACGAATAGCTCTGGGTCCTCTCAAAACATTTCTTTCCCACTTGCAAAGGTCCAGAAGTTGTTGCCCCACCCTAGTTTGACTTTGGCCAAAAACAACTTTGGAAATCTGGCTGAACTATTTAAAAAATAGTTAATCTCCCTCTCTTTTTTTTTTTACTCTGTATAAGGCACTGTCTGGAGGAACATGCCATGTTCAGCCATGTTTTTAACACAAAAGGACATGCTCATAAAGCTGCCACGGTGATGAACAGGGCATTCCTGTGTTCAACTCTGCATTCCTCGGGCTAACAGACAACAACAGCAGGGGCCTGCCGGACTCACCGACTCAAGCTGCCGTTTACACTCTGACATTAGCCTGCTAGCACACACCGTCAATACATTAGCCGGCTACTGACAGCGGTAACATCAATAAACAGCAATTGTCGATTTTGTCAACTATCTCGCCCCCCACTTTATCTAAAAGTGTTCAAAATGTCACACGGGACCTTCTCGGGTGCTCGTGAAACTGACAAATACCAAACTTGGTAAGACAAAGTCAAGGCACACAAAACGCATAAGCTAGCCACACAAGCAATGTAAACAAACGGGGTCGAGACGCTAAACAGACCTGCTAACGCTGCGAGCTCGTCGCTAGCAGCTAACAAAGGAACTGCAATGCACGTAGCTAGCTAATGATCGGTAGCCAGGTAACGTTAAAACTGATGACAGGCCAGCTGGACCAGGCAGCAACTAAGTTCGTGTTAATCTAGCTGCTCTAACGAAGGGAAAGCCCAGGAATGCTGTGCTGACTTGGCGTTAAACACAATAAACCCTGTAACAGTTACCCGAAGTCATCGTCCATAGATTTGAAGAAGAATTTGTAATTTGGTTTCTTCAGGACATTTTTGAAGTCTGCCAGAGTGACTTTGTCCGCCGGCACCGACAGTTTCACCAGATACGGTGTTTCCTGGTCGTCGAGGTGGTAGATAATTTTGGTCTCCCCCATCTCGGACTGCGGCTAAGGCGAGGCAGGCAGGGTGCATCAAGCCGAGGGCCTGGCAGGTTCCCTCTC
>OMNW01008733.1:0-13519 GCA_900303245.1 Selene dorsalis
AGATGCATTGTCAATTTTGAAACACACTTGATAGTTGGTGTGTGTGAGCTAGAGAAGTAGAGATGTTGATGGAGCGAAAGAGGAAGGGTCTTTGGAAGAAGAGTTATTTTTACAGAATAAGTGTGACTACTATCATTATGGTGAGCGACGACTTGATTGTAATAATCAGAAAACTCTGCCTCAGCTCTGTGCCCTGGAATTACATAGAAGAGGACAGAGGGGGAATACAGAGTGAATGGGAGAAAGGAGTTGGTCCAGTGCGACCCACGAGTGCTCCAATATGACTGTAATTGTTCTGGGTAGCTTTTTAAACTTCAGCCATCAGACTGGCTCCGGCTTTGCTCCAGGTTTAGTTTGAGGGACTCACAGCATACTCCTGCTGGTTTTCTCTGCCCCTGTGGGTGTAGCTACGGCACAATGAATAGAGTTCCTGTGGTTTTCAAATGTTGCAAAATCAAAAAAGAATAAAATCATTGTTGAGGAAGGTCAGGGAGCCGACAAGGACCGTTACAGAAGACAATGTGAGCCACAGACAGAGAGAGTCTCTCAACTGGAGCCAGATTTGCAGATTTAGATGTAGGAGGGAGACAAAATGGCAGTGGAGGTGTGTGGACACGTGTGTGTAAGTGTGTGTGTGTGTGTGTATGTGTGGTAGCAGAGCATGAGAAATGAGAGAGAGCGAAAGAGAGAGAGTAGATGTGGCCATCTGCAGGATTAGTCGCTCTGCCAGGTTAAATGAGGCAGACGGCCGAGACATTTGGTGACACATCTTAGGTAACAGTGCGCACAATTGTAATGTGCTGCTGCATGTTTCTGTACGAACACACTCGTTCAAGTGAGCCACACCACAAAGTCTTCATTCAAAGACATTTGCTCCGGACGGTGACCTTTCTCTCTGCTTTACGGCATGAACCAATATAAAAGCTGAGTATTCTGATGAAGGATTAAAGATCTGTTCCGCCCCCGTTCACTGCAGCCCGTCCTCTAAATGAATGACATCATGTTGTACTTTATGTACTATTGTAGCTTCACTATGCTGATGACACCATCCCATATTTTAATGCCCAGTCAGGCCTTAAGCATCTATATTCATCTACATAAGAGGACAGCACCACTGGCTTTTGCTTAGTTATAAGATGTAAAGCAGCTACAAGTTTCCACAGTATAACCTACAGGGCACAGGGAGCCTGCTTCAGCTCAGCTCAGTAGCATAATCCTTATCTCATACTTACTGTATTGCCATCCCTTGTATTTTGATGCATTTGCATTAATGTCTTAATGATTCCAGTCTTTATTTTTCTATTTTGTCATATTTTCTGCTGATTTGTGTGTGTGGTTATCTTTATTTTTAGGTTGTAAACACACTACTTGTTAAAGAGGATGTTTCTCCCCAGTGCGTCTGTCCATGTGTAAATAAAGGCTGAATTTAATGTACCATTCATCTGTGGCTCTACTTTTGCTGCTGTGAGAAAGTAATGAATAGTTTCTCCTTTTAAAATGTCTCACGCTGTGGTTTATGCTTTTGCCAAGTGGGTCTCACAACAGCTGCTGTCTGTCATCTTTATTTTCACTTATTTATAATACTTTTCAGGCCTTTTTTTTGTATTATTCTTTCCCATTTATTTCAGACTGACAATGCACAAATTATCTTCTTGTAATTATGAAACCAAAAAAAGAAGGTTTTTACAATGCAGTCATTATTCCAACATTGGATTTGCACTAACAATGTCTTTGTGTTGTTCATTATTCTTGAAATCGTGATGATTTGGGGACGGGGAGATGAGATGATCTGTCAGTCTGCTGCTTTAGTCCACAACAACTTGTCTTAACCACAGCTGAACACACACCTATGGTATCAGTAGGTGTTACATTGAGCAACTATATTCCTCCATGGTATTTGCTGCTGGTGGAGTGCAAAAGAAAGGGCCAACAAAATACGAAGTACACTTTGGTGAAAAATGTCATAGTAACTGTCTTTTAAAGGCTTTTAACAAAAAACAAAAAGGGGGTTGCGTCACATCAGATACTTCTCTGTTGTCTCAGTCTGATTTTGTACTATAAAGATTACCTCAACAACAAAAACTTGAACAACAAACAGAGAACTGGTTAGAGAAAGAACTGAAGGAATGGATGTGAACAGACAGATGGTGAACTGAATGTCAAACTATGCAAAACATATAACTCAAAGTTCTGAATACTGAAATGTGATAATCACAACAAAACTCACACTTCTCCTCCGCATTGTTACAAATTTGGATAGGGATCAATATTTTTAAATGGGATGTGTTGGAAACACTGGTGGGGCTTCAGGGGGGACCGGGAGGGTGGTGCTGTTGCTCCCCTGGCCCAGGGTCCAGAGGGGGCCGTTACTGTGAAGAGGATTGGAAAATTTTGGAAACTCCTGCTGTTTGTATCCATGGCCCCCAAGAGGATGAATCTTGAGTTTCACTTTGACCTCTTGACTTTTTCTCTAAATCCTCTGTGAGGCCAACAGGCAGGGTTTCTTGAAATGAGCTGCTGCCCTTAAAGGAGTTCTAGTGATTTAGCATCACACTTGTGTGAAGTTGGGGAAAAGACAGATGGAAAAACTGAACGTGGAGCAGCAGATGCCTTGATATATGACCCTACCCTGCTTTTTAAATGCCCTCATCTTTCAAACCCCATGTACCCAGTTTATAGAGCAGGTTTTCTGTCAAACATTTGACATCTCAAGCTTCACCCTAACTGTAGTTTTCCTCCCCACCTCATCTCCCTCTGAGACACTGAAGACATTACACAGCAGTCGACTGCATGATGAGTGAACAGACCTTTATATGTAAAATGTTTTCTTCCTTTTTTTTTTTGAAATTGTAATTGACTTCCATCACTACAATCCTCTGGGAGACTGTGAAAATAAGGACAACCTTGCGTTTTCTTTTACTACTGACATAACTCCTATCAGCCGTATGTTGAAGAGTTTTCAATGCAATACTAATCTGGCTTTGTTGCTAATTCAAAGGACACGATGGAGTATGTGTGAAGGTGAATGAGTCTGTTTGCTTTTGACTCAAAGATGCGACATAGAATCACTTTTTTATTCCTTACAACACAACTCTGATCTCGCATAGCTCGCTTTGAATGAGTGAATAAGCATGTAATGCAATATCCACACACTGCATGTGCCCGTTAGTGTGTGCCTGTGTAAGTGTGTGTTTACTGAAGGTCAGTTATGCTCCCCCATCCTCACAAATTCCCCTGGCACTTCACACATACTCTCGCCAAAACACCATTACACGCACAGGCACACACGCACACACATACACACACAGAGATACTCAGAGACCAGTACACATTTCTCCCTCCTTACTGCCAAGACTGTGTCTATGTTGAGGCTGACAACACAACAGGCCTTAATCCCTCTACCTGTGACTTTTTACAAACAGGATTAGTCCCAGTTTCCCTACTAAATTCCCTATGAAATACCGGCAAATCCAGGGCTGCTGGCTGATCTACGGGCCATGGCCTTAACCCTCTGTTTCATGTCCTGAATGCGCCGCTGCTCTTATCTAAATGAACAGCTCTGCTCTGGATGTGAAGCACCTCCGTTCCTCACTGCCGCGCTCTTCAGCACACTGCCATGTGGACAGAGAAGCAGAGCTGAAAATGCACGGGATCCGGGAAGCACAGACCAGTAAATGTCCAGCAGTGAGAAAAAACTAAAACTAATCCTGTTCTTTCTCACATAATCAGAAACACATTGATACACACCCATATATATATATATATATATAAAGTACAAATCTGGAGGTGAAACATGACATGTAATGCACCACACTCCACATCAACTTTCTCAACACCCACCCCACACTATGGATGGGAGGAACACCAACGATGATTGACTCATCGGGCTGAACAAGTGATACATCTAAACACTGTGAAGTAGCACATTTGCAATTTATGGGCAGGATAGTCAGCAACAGCCAGACATATAAATGAAACCAGGTGACTTCCCGGGAGAAGAGCTCTGTGAGGTTTGAATTAAAAAGTATGGCACTGTGAGAGGAGAAGACGGGGGCAGTGCCATATTTCCTCAAGGACCACTGGGCTGAGAAAGTAAAATCGGTGGCAAAATTGTCCCAGGCCCAGAGGAATAACTTTTCTTATTGCTAATTTTATGACATATAAACAATACTGTGTTTGGCACCACATCATTACTAAGTAGGTCGGGCAACAGAAATGCTGTTATACACAGCCTCTTCTATTTCAGTCCATTCATTTCTGTCTTGTCATCTCTGCATCCTTCATTCTTACCCCCCCCTCCTCCTCCTCCTCCTCTTCTCCTGTCCCCTCTTATTCAGACCTGATCCATTTGGGGCTCAGACTTTTCACAGTCCTTTTTTTTGTAATTGTCACAGAACAAAGGAGAACAGTGCAAATGGAAGGAAATGTACTGAGGTCCCTTGCCCGTGCCTCATAAAGGTCACAGGCATTTCCTCCTGTTAACAAGAAGTGACAAGACTAACTCAGCCTGATGGGCGAGGGGAAATTACCAGCACGGTGGTGAGAGACAGCTTCTAATCTTTTTGTTTTTTTCCCAAGTTTTGCACTTTGACTATTGGTCTAAGGAGATAAACACTTTCCCCACTTTTAAGAATCCCTTAGTCACATCTGAGCAAGAGTTGAGTGTGACTATTCGGATGGATGCAGCATGACACTTCAAGCTTGTAGCTGTCCGCAGGGTTTATTAGGTCCCCCCCTTAGTGAGTAGAGATTTGAGAGAGCAGTGCATCTGAAGTGATAGTGTGCGACATATCAAGCTACAAACCCTTCACTGGGTCGCTCTTAAAACTGTCTCCTGCCCTAAAGGAGACCTCAGCGATATGAAGTGGATATATAGGCCCAAGTATGTCTACATGTGTGTGTGTGTGTGTGTGGCTTTGTGTATGTGTGCCAGTGTGTGTGTGCGTACGTATCCGTCTTTTGTGTGCGCACATAAGGGAAGACAGCAGGCAACACTGATTACAGTACCTTCAAGAGCTAAAATTGCTCCGTGATTCACAGGCTGTGACAGCAATCTCTATTTCAAACTCTGTGACTTGTTTTCAGCAGCATATGAATATTCAATGAGATCCAGGCGTGTGCGCTGAGTATGCAAATACGAGTTCGCTGCGATATGTACATGTCAGTGATGCAAACTTTAATTCCCATTAGATATCATTGCCACTAAATGGTCTCTGAGGGCAAAGAAAAAAGTGTATAGAGGTGGGATGAAGTCATTTTCTTACCTAAAGTGAGGAGGATGCGGAGGCACAGATCAGTCAAGTGGTCGGTGCGATGGAGGTAAAGGTTCATGCATCCCGCGTGACACCGCATAAGAGGAAAAACAGATAACAGCTTTGTTAGCTAACATGATAAATAAGGACATGTGATGAGTCTATAAAACCAGATTCAGTTCCACAGTGACAAATAAAGACGGTATTACATTGGTAGCACATCATTGGATTGCATGTTTTTATGCAGCTCTCACCCGTGCTGTGAATTTATTCACTTTGGCTTCCCATTGAGAAGCTGCTATTCTCTCTCTCTCTCTTTCAGAAATCCAGGACACCTCAAGAAAAATGTGAGTAATTTAAAAGAACTTGTGTCAAATTCCTTCGCAGCAGCACATAGTCGTGGAATGAAAGTGATTCAGTGGAGTGCAGATAAAGAATTTTAGCTCAGGAAACTCAGCAACACCAACATAATCACAGGCAATCTCACCAACACCATTATCAATTACAATGCCAGGTCCCCCAGCACTGTAATCATCATCAATCTCAAAGTCCTGGTAATAGAAACCAAAAGAAAAAATAAAATCTCATATCACCCAAGTGAAGAAACTCATATTACATTAAACTGAGAGAAGTTCTCCGTGTACTGGTATTTAATGCATTTATGGCAGTTTTTCCTTTTCAAGGGGAGACTGGAAAGTTTTGTATGTATAAACCCTCCTGTGTGCCTTGTGCTGTATTTTAGCAAGGACACGCACAGCCACGGTGGCATACTAAACTATTCATTGTGTCATATAAATATGGACCGGTGAGATGCTGCCCTTGCTTGCAGGCAGTTCTTCCCTAAACTACCTCCGGAGTTGATAGAGAAGTCATTTCGCACATTTCGCTGTGAAGCCGATTTTAAGCGACTAGCAAAATTCAGCCAGGAAGAGAGAGTTGAAGCAATTTCTACAACCTAAACTATATGTGACATGCCACCTCATGATGAACAACCCGCCAGATGGAGACGGTTCCATTTCCTGTTCGGGTTGGAGCCCCCAAATCCCTGTCTAGTCTGTTTCTCGCGACGGGTATAACCTTTTAACTTCCCCCACTTCTCATCAGAGCTCCCTGTGGGGCCTCGCGAAGGGATAAGCGACTGTTATAAATGGTAGGATCGCTTCTGTGCTGCTGCTGCTGCTGCTGCTGCTGCTGGTGATTTCATGTTTCAGCGAGGAGGGGTCTGTGACAGATCTCTGCTGTTCCAGAGACAGGTGTTGAGTTGTGGAGCGGGGCCCTAGCTTCGGCGCTATACGGAGGTAAAATGGCAGAGTATTGATTGGGAAGATAGAGGACTGGAAAGCCGTAGCGGAAGCGTCCTTGGACAAGGTCGCACACCCCTTCACAGCATCCACTGCGGGACAGAAATTCCCACACAGTGCTTACACGTGTACACAAGTGCGAACATAGCACCCACCCACACACACACACACACACACACACGCGTGCGCACACATACACACAAGCACACACAACATTATGAGGAATTATGGGTAAGCAACCACCCCGGGCTTTTTCCAATAATAACAGTCTCTTTCGATAATAACCACATAAAATGGCAAGATGAGATTCCGCATGACGACACGTAATCAGTTTGGTTCCCCTGAGTTATAAGTATAATGAGAAAATTGCTTTGAGTTCACAAAGTAAAATTAATTGTAGATGTGATCATAAAGCGCCTCCAGTTGCCTTTGAGATATTAATGCAGAAAGTGTTACTAATAGTATTGGCATGAATTCAGCCGGCACAGGTGAGAATAAAGGGCAACTCTAATGAAAAGTAACACGTCTTAATGAAACACTGGCCAGTTAAATTGAGTTAAGACTGCATTGCTTCTAATGCATGGCATCTATGCATGCACATGAGTTGTTTCAATAAACTGACATGCCCCAACAGAAGTTAACAGGCCCATGATTTTTAATAAGATGAGTTTTTCCACGGGGCTCCACACAAATAATGAACTACTTTAAAATCAGGGCATGATGGAATTACACACGCAAGACTATATAACAACAAAAGAATAATAGATGCATGGCGATGGGCCCTACTTTATTCACGTCAGAAAACAGGGTCTCAAGACCATGAGTGAGCTGTGAAAAGGTTACTTCCTCTGACATATTAAATGGGGAAGGTTAATGAGCAGGCCGGAGAGTAACTGTGTCACACAGCTGGCATTTAATTAACTGCGCATTTATATTGAGAGGTTATGGACATGTATTACTTCCCTTACAACTAAAGGTCCCCTCATGTGATATATGCAGGCAGATTTGTGTGTGAGTTTGAAAGGCAACACTTTTTAATTGCCTGTTAACCCGCTAGAAAACTTTTGATGTGTTTGATGCAGTCATTGAATCAGGACACAAGTAATCAAAACTGCCCTGTAAAAAAAAAAAAAAACGAGGCCAGTGGTCGTTTGCGCCGCAGGTTTTTATGACGTGTAGTTACTTTTCATTGTCAAGTGGCTGCAGAAATTATGGAAGGAGCAAAGGGGAAAAGCCTGGTGTTACAGTTGTATAAAGAAAAAAAGACAGGAATATGACACAGGACAGTGATGTTCGATTCCCGTGTGATAGTGGGAGTTTGAGACCTTTTGTCAAAGAAGTACTTATTTCAACCCCGTCACTACAATCTGCATGTTGTTACTGTAACCGTGACGACCAAGTCTCGGTATACCAGTCGCCACAGGTGGGGTATTCCAGGACACACTCCTATATCCTCCTGTATCAGAGGGTTGAAGACTCCAGGTCCAGGTTGGGGGACTCATTTGAGGTAACACGAAGTCAATGTAAGAAGACGATTTATTTTAGATTTGAAAAAGAACACCACTTTTCCACCACTGCTTGCTCTGGGGTTGTTGTTGTTAAATGTCTCAGGACACACTAAAGAGTTTTTAAAATCAGTTCGATCTGTCAACAGCAGTACTTCTGTTGCCAGCTATTGCCAGATAAGAAAGTTGATTGTATGGCAAGTTCAGACTTAGAGGAAACAATGTACTGTTTTCCTCTCGCCAAATACAGGACCCACTCGTATGGTTTTCAGTGATGAAATAACAAAATCCACCTTTTTTTTTTTTGCAAAAGGAAAAAAAGGCATAACTTTCAAATATCTTCAAATATCATAAAATTGATTACTAACTTCTTCTCTTACAAACTTCCAGAGTTGCAAAACGGCCTGACTGAAGTTCTTGATTTCATTCAGCATTCGCGATGACGTGCATAAGTAAGATTAGTCTCAGGAGGGAACAAATGTCATTCCATTTGAAATCACTTCATACGATCTGCTTCAACTGGTTATGTCTTCTTACAAACCACCTGGCTAACCTTCATCTCAGTATCATAGCATTTCAATTTGGTCCTGGGGATTGAAAAGACTTTTTCATCTGCAGGCAGATGGGCGTCGCACAGACACACCACCTTTCTCTGTGCAAAGTGAAGCAAGGTCTGGGCAGAAATGAGCCTGGAATGAGACAACGTTAGAGAGAGGACCTGCTGCAGCATGAGGTTTGTGGGCGTTAGTATTAAGCTGTTTCACACTATGCACCTTTAAAGCTGCTAAATATTAAAAAATAATACATATTTATATTTATTTATTTCTGTATGGTGTATGTTGTTTTTGTTTGCCTTGTACCATTTCACTTGAATCACGCACCATCCGGCTGTGAAAGTTGACCTACAGTATTTCATTTAAGCCTTGGTCAGTCCTATCTCTTTGTTTGTGCCTCTGAGCACATTGTTTGATGTTTATCAGAGAATGTCCCTCCTGGGTGTGAGCCGGCTGACAATTGGTGTTTGTATTTCGTCTACAGTATGTGTGCTTGATTCAGTCATTGATTGTTTGTGGCGGTTTGTTCAACAGTCCAAGGGGTATGACAAGTGTTCAAATTGCACATTTCATTCAACATAGAATGATGATGCTGGGTGATCTGCAGCCAGCACCAGCAAAAAAAATCACACAGACACACACACACGGGCACACATACTATCCCAATCAATCTGTCTGACAGCCTCTACTGGGCATTATTGGAGGGAAAAAAAAGGATGAGAAAATCAATAGGGCAGTGGCCACCCTGAAATAGCTGCTGCTCTGCCATCACATTTCCACATGTGTACTACTGATGTTTTGGAGTGAGAGGAGGTGGATAGAAATGGAAGGAAACACAAGGACGGAGGACTGAAAAAAGAAAGGGACGGGGCCAAAGGCACTTGTTATAACAAAGTCACAGCAGATTGTCTGATGTGATGAATTTGTGGATGACTCACTAAATTTGTGACACATGCGATTGCATGTTTGTATAATTGCTGGCAATGTCACATGATTGAAAACCAGAGGAGAGCCTTGCACCACACAGCGGTGCACACGGGGCTGAATGAAAGTAAATGGGAGGTGTGAAGTGAGCAATTACAGCATGTTGGTCCTCGAGCGGCCAAACGCCCACTTTAAGATGTTTTGTTTGAAGTCATGTCCCATTTACTGAGTGTAATTTTCACATTGATGCCAGAAGAGTGGGCACAGGGAGAACATTTAAGGACACAGGGCAGAGCAATTTCAAGATGTAGTTTCTCTGCAGCCATATATGCACATACCTTTAAGATCAGGTCTGGTCCTGCTCGTTTTTACTCCCTCACATGATAAATCAGCAACGGTTAATCCATTTGCTTCTTGTTAAGATGACGGAAAGTGTATTTACTTTAGTTGTAAAAACAACAGCAGATAAAAGTCAACACTAGGTGACAGTGTCTCTGCTGGTGATGCTGCTGAAATCTTGTTTGCCAATATGACACACTCAGCAAGATCTAGTGGAAAATTCAAGTGTTTGATATGGATGTGGATCCGCACGGCTCGCAGATGTGTGGCTTGCAACAGCATGGGTTGACCTTCTCACAGTAGGATGGCGACAAGTGACTGCCAAATCTCTATTCTGACTGCCTTGGATTAAGTCCCACTTGAACGTCTCTTTCATCTGTGTTTACTGGAAATAAGCACCCATCCTATGGGAAAGAGGGGAGGTAAGTGGGGTGAGTATAAAGTCACAAGTGTGATTCATCTCAGCTGCTTTGGAAACAACCCACCCACCCCCATATTTCTGATGTTAGGATTTGCATGAAGCTGCGTTTAACAACATCTTCAACTTGCGAAAAAAAAAACCTAAAACCCATCAGTGAGCCATGCACTTCATGCTCTGATTGGTCAAGGGTGAATGCTTGGGAAAGTAAACAGACTTTGAACTTCATTTGTAACAGATCTCTCTGAAAATGTAAACCGTTAAGACGATTATTAAAACAACTGCTGCGTCACATCTCTCTGTGATGGCAGATTTTCACCACATGTTTCAGATTCACAGCTGTTAACTCTGTTACTTTCAATGTGATCAGGCCAGTCACACGAACCCAGGCCTACTGGAGTGATTAGAAATGAAATAAGGGATAGGAAGAAGTATGGCTGCCCAGTGAGGTTTACATTCACCTCTACTGCCAGCAGAGAAAAAACATACTTTTTTCTGATTCCGCAAGATCCCAGATTACCTTCAGTGAGTTCACTACAGCAGCCTTCCCATGCTGTTTTCTTATATCTTTGAAAATGATCTGGGCTAATATCAAGGCTAGAGGAAGATCTTGGATGAAAGATAATAAATTATGGTTAAGATAAAGTTAGGCAATTAAAAGTCTGGTTCCTGCCCGAGACAACCTCCTGCTATTCTGCCCAGCGTGTGTTAGTCCACCAGGACGGTGAACTGACCATCTTGCAGCTGGTTCACCCTACCCCGACCTCTATGCTATCTTCATGTGCCGGGTTTATTTTTTTCCCGACCAGCAGCACATCTCTGAAATGTGAAATTCACTCATGAATGTATATAAATGGCTGTATTTAGCAGTAATTGACTTAAAGATGATTTTTAATGCACCATTTCATTTGTTATTGACTTTTTCTTTCCACGTCTATAGAAAAACATTTTTTCTCCTTGTTTGTAATCAGCGATCGAGAGACAGATAAGGAGAAGAAACAAAGTGAGAGGAGGAGGAGGAGGAGGAGGGAGGGAGGGAGAGGCTACAGTTCTGGGCCTTCCTGCTCTCCATGTACTTAAATACAGCTGAATTCACATAACAGCTCATCTCCTTTTTTCTTTTTCTGTTGATGTGGGCAACTAGTGTGAAATATGATGTGAGACTCTGAACTATATATATGGCCGGTGAAGAACTGTGGCTGATATGTTTGCAGTCAGATTATGTGGAAATGAGGAGCGCAGATGATTGTGTTGCTCAGTAACCTCCTATATGTAGAACACATACATGTGTTTTTGTCCAAAATAGGTGTGTACGTCATGCTACAAAGTAATATGATAATGTCTGCAAAAACATGTAGTGTAGAAAAGAATTGTATTTCACTTTTATGCAACTGAGTTGAATAGATGTAGCACTTAGTACCTACAGCAAGATCTCCTGCTGCACTGAAGCTTTACCGTTAGCCTTCACTTGTCGGTCACTTTGGACAAAAGTGTCTGCAAATATTAATATTAATGTAATGCATAAAATATATGTACAACACTCATCCAACATGTGGGAGAAAAAAGCAATACACACACACACACATATATATGTGTGTGTGTGAATAGATACATAAATACTGTAGATGGACTGTTATATACTTTTGAAGCAGAAAAGCTAGTAATAAATTCTAAGATGTGAAGATGCTTTTTCAATAGGTGAGTGTCTCTGAAGGTCTTAAAAGTCCTGTGGCTTGAGAAGCTTCCTTTGTGTGATGGAGATATTACAATGAATCAGACAGAGAGAGGAAAAGGTGATGAAAGGGGGGTGGGGGGGGGTGTCAAGGCTGGATGAGCATGACAAGAGGCTGCATCTCAAAGGTCATGGCTGGACCTGTTGATTAGTTCTCCCACACGTCCCCCGCTCTTCACCCCACGTCCTCTTTATCTTCTCCTCAGTGTGTGTCTCAGAGGCCCTCCAGATCCTCCCCTCGCTGACCTTCTCAAGCCCAGAGATTGGAGGATAGTGAGAACAGGGGAAACACATTGTGAATGTGGGAGAGGAAAACGAGTAGAGGTGTTTTGGCTGGACATTGTGAATCACAAACATAAAGAACACTCTGCAGCAGCTGATTGTTAAACTCTGTGACAGAAAGTGGGGGAACAACCTCCGCAGGGATAGTGGAAGGTGGGTGAGTTAGGAGGAATAAAGTGAGAAAATGAAAAAGTTCATGAACACATGCTGTGTTATCTCTCCTCCCACACTGGAGGAGAGATGGGTGTGAAGGTAGAAGATGGGGAGAGAGGGATAGAGAGACACTAGGGGATTCATAGATCGAGTTCACGGGGGTCTGCAGGACCTGAGAGACTGGGAAGAAGTGAGACGAAGAAATAAAAGGAGAGATGGTGAGCGTGAAGGCATGTCCGTTCGAACGGGCTTATCAGCTAGCTTTCCCCAGGGGAGGCTGGGGAAGAGGAGGACAAGGGCGGGAGAGAGACGGAAAAAGGGAGACTGAAAGACACAGAGATGTGGGATGAGCAGAGGAGCAGGAAGGAGGTGGAAAATTGCAACAAGGATGAATGGAGCAAAAGTGAAAAAGGGTGAGGGTGAAATAAAAACAAAGAGTAAATGGAAAAGAAGAGCGTGGGGACTGCACGCCAGATAATTACTTGGAAAGGAGTGAGATAAGGAGAAAAAAGTAAAGAACTTGCGGCGCTGATGGAGAAAAAAGAAGCAAAAAAGATGGTAGTAAAGAGCTGGAGTAAAAGAGTTGAGATTCAGTGAGCGAAAGAGTGAGTGAAGAAGAAATCAAGAAAGAGAGGGTGATGAGAAGTCATTAAAAGGATGAATGGAGGCAGGGAGGAGGGAGCAGGAGAGCATGACTTAGCAATGGTGGAAAAAAAAGCAAAGAAAAACACAGAAAAAAGCAAAGTGAGAGAGGCTTTACCAACAGTGAGGCTCACTGACACCCCTGTCTCTGTCCTCATCTCTGTTTAATAAAACATCACCCTGCAGCGATCAATCCACACCTACACGCTCAAACACAATGCACACGTATGCATGAACACTCACACACATACACACACGCACTGCTTTACATTCTCAGCCATCACTGGAGTGAAAGCCTGAAGAGAAATGTGTGGGGAAAAAAAAAAAAGCGTCATCCATGCATGCATTCCTCTACTCCTTCACTCTCTTACGCCTCCCTCCCAGCCTTTTTGTCTTTAATTATGAAAAATCAATCTC
>OMNW01008733.1:34275-48751 GCA_900303245.1 Selene dorsalis
TCCCTAAGAGATTCGAGTCAAAACAGCCAACGCTCAAATAAAAACAGGATAAATGATTATTGCTAATTTACACCTTCAACAATCTATTTTTTGTGGATGTAAATAATAGTAATAATAAAAAAAAAAGACCCTTTAATTTGGCTGGAGTCGTTATAAGTCACCAATGGGAAGGTGTAGTACGTCCTTTTGAATTCACACGGATCCCCTGGTGATTGTGGAATAAATAAGAGGCACTTGACAAGTCTGTTCAAAGAGAGAGGGTTTATTCTATTTGATGAGATGTATTGCATGTTAAACTCTCTGCTCATTGGCTTGTGATTTGGATTTGACCTCAGGTAATAAGGTGTATCCTCTTCACATTCTCATTTGCATGTTTATTGCCTGTCAAAGATGCTCGTTACTGTATAGGTTTTTAAGAGAGAATCACCAGTGTTCAAGCATGTTGCCCTCACATGATGCTTAGAAAGAGTGCTCCGTCGATTTAGCATAGCAACGGGATCCTATACGAAGCAGCAGAAATAGACGTATCATGTTTTAACTTCTAACTTGTTTCTTTTTTTTGCAGTATTTATGATGGTTTTTACTGATTGTCGTGCTGTGCGTGCTGTCTTTTGCTGTAAAAACGTGTGTTTGTGTGATATGTGACGTTGTTGCCATGTGATGTGCTGATGTCACTGTGCTGTGTGTGTCCACACCTGCAGCGACAGTCTTTACTATGACGTTCCTAATGTAGAAATAAAGCAATTTGATTGATCGCCATCTACAGCGCCATCTACATTACCTGCGACGCAGCTCCATCACCAACACTTGGGTTAGCATCATGAAATCAAACTAACTTTTTGACACTACAGTATCTTTGATAGTTAGATGCAAGCATCCCCATACTGGATTCAGGTTGGGAATGATGCATCATTGAATCCAATTCATTTCAGTGATATCAGTTTATTTGGCCCAGTAGACAGAAAAGCTGAACTTCACAATAAAAGATGGCATGACCTGTTTCAAAAAGCTAATGGTCGTCCTAATAAATCATGGTTACCACAATCAGTCATCAAAGATGAATTAGTTAAAAAAAAAACAAGTTTTGCTTTGTTTTATATTTTTGGTTTTAAACACTACACAGATCCAAGCCTGTGACCTCCCTTTTATTTTGTTTTGAAAAATGACTTTTTCTGTTGTGTGTGTCTGTTTGTTGCTTTACTTTCTGCCTCCATCTACCTGTTGTTTCACCTTTGCCTGCCTTGTGATTTTTGGCCTTTGTGTTCCCTTCACTCTTCAGTCGGCTTGTCTGCGTGACTTCTTTACCGTCTTGTCTTTGAACCCGCTTTTGTTCCTCTGTGTGATCCCTTGTGTTCCTTGTATGCTGTATTCTGCCGTGTCTTCTGCAGCCTGCCATTGTCTATATGCATTCAAGTCTTTTCCCCTGAAATCCGAGCCGCATTGTTACAGGACCATTCTGCAGTCTTAATCACGTTTATTACTGCAACAATGATGACAGTGATACACTTAAGTACTTATCTTAACACCAAAGTATGGTTGTTTTTTTGACTATTACAGGTTGTTTGCTGATTCTAAACACACTGTCCTTGCTATATGTCAGCTGCAGTACTCAGTATAGCTGGTATAGGATTGACAGATAATCTTAACCGCGCTTATTACTGTTATCATGACGACAATGTAATATAAGACAGTCTTTCACCTGGTGGAGTACACTATTAGAGCTATATCCATTTACTGCAATGGCCTGGGTTCCAATCAGACCCCAGACCCTTTGGTTCATACAACCCCCTCCTTTCTCTCCCTGACTTTCCTGTCACTCACAACATTAAAGGAAAAAATGCCTGAAAAATATACTTTTTAAAAAAATGTTTGTGATGCCTGTCATGAGCTGCCGCTCTAATTGGCTAAATGCTCCGTTAGGTTGGAAGACTTGTTGTGCTGCACAGCTTAGTTGCAACGGAAACACATCCACCAGTTGCTCTCCTGTTGTGCTGCTGTTCAGTTTTGTGTGTCAGGTGTAGCATCAAACCGGCCTTGCATCAGATGTTTATCATTTGATAGAAAACACCTGCTGTGACATCACATAGTGGGTGTGGCTGGCAGAGTAACGCACTGTAACATTTAAACCCATGAGCAATACAGCAGCAGCTGCTACTCACTGGCAGTAAACCCTCTCCAATTTTCAGAGGCAATGTTTACTGAGAGCAAAATTCAGTGTCTTGGCAACAGATCTAGACACCAGGCTCATTGCGCTACCCCCAAGAGACACAGTCAGTATATGTACATCCTCCTCAGTCAACCGTGATTTCTCAGTAATTTGAGTTTCAAATGAAGTTAATTTCTAACTAAAGTAAATAAGTAAAAATATGAGGAAAACAGAGAGGCTTGCACAGGAATGGCTATGAGAGGTGCAGGTTGAGTCAACAATGAAGGAGCCGGCATCTGACAAACTTAGATTGGCTGAGAAATGAAGTTTTTTCCCCAATCAAAAGCCCACTCACCCTGACAGTCACCACTGTGGCCAGTTTGACAGCAGACCATTTCTATCATATATTCTCTCTTCATTGCTACATCTGCATTCAGCCTGTTCCATCCCCACCCCCCCTACATCATATTTTCCTTTGCACTTCAATTTACCATCCAGGCATGCTGACAATCACTGTGTCACACAACCAACAATGTCAAAAATATTGCAGCTCACAGACAACAAGATTCAGTGTGTGAAGAGGCTCTGCAGTCCACTTAAGCAGCCGCAGTCCATTAGCCTTTCATTATTGTAAAGTAGCACAGGGTTGGAGGACAAGTCATGTTTAATTGTATTGTACTATAACAAATGATGATAATATGGTGAGCATAGGATTGCAACATGTTTCTGTCTGTGCAGAGCTGGACTTATAGATGAAGTGTGCATTTAAACCTTCAATAGACTTGTGCATGTGGCCACTGTATGTGTGTTTGCATGTGGATGCAGACTGGGCTTAAGTCTGTGCATGACACCAGAGGAAAAAGGGGGTATATGTGCATATCTAGGCCAACAGTAATGAGTTTCAATCGTAGCAACAGCAGCCACACTGTGATCTACTTCTGTGTTGTATGTCTATGGAGCTTGCATGTCTCCACACCACACAATGTACGTACTTGTGTATGTACATGAGTATGTGTGTGTGTGTGTAGCTCTGCTCAAGCGATGCATGAGTGGCTGAACGTGGGAGTGCTGACTACATGACTGGGTTCCAGATTAATGGAGGCTGTAAGAAACTTTAATATTTTAATCTTCTAGGAGGGGCCAGTGTCAGACGTGTGTTTATTTATTTCATTTACAGTCATGCTGGTCAGCTGCAGCTGGTTTTATACAGTGCATTACAATGACACTGAACATGCATAATCACACACACAACAACACACCCACAAGCTAACCAGCCAATATGTACCCAATCAATCTTATCTGTTCTGCACATATGCGCGCGCACACACACACACACACACACACACATAGACACACTTACAATGCTTATGGGCATGCAGTTGATTAGCAGCAACCTAGTTCAATAATATCCACCACATGTAGGTCACTATAATCTAGGACCCGTGTGGTGTCTGTGTGTGTGTGTGTGTGTGTGTGTGATTGGTATAATAGGACTGTAAACCTGCTGGATGGCGAATAGCAGCAGGTCTGCTAGACCACATGCTGTGGCTCAGCTTGTAGAGGTCAAAACGTCATCTCTGCTGAGACAAAGGAAACCTACACACTCCGAGCCATATGAATATTACATGTGCTATCACATTACATGAAGGTGTGCAGCATATGTTGTAAAACACACATTCTTTCGGAGGTTGTTAGTTCTGGAAATTCAAGTCACAGCCTCCTTTACTGCACGAAACTAAACAAACAGAAGGCCGATACCTGGTGTCAATTTTTTTTTCTTTTTTTTTTGCTTTCAGTTTTTGATAAGAGTGAAGCTGCAGAAAGCAAAACAAGATACAGTCTTCTGATGTGACAAACAACATCTCACGCCGCAGACACTTACAATTCTCAGTGAGAAAGCATCAGCAAGGCCAAGTAGGGTTTTTGCCAGATGGCCGGCTGCACAATGTTTATGGATCAAAAAACACTATTAGTTCATTTAAAGCCATGGTCCAGCTGGATGCCAATTTCTGCTGGCAACAAGATGTTAAAAGAATGAGAAAATTTGATGTTGGGGACAGGGGAACTGGGTTTAAGTCATGGTTAAATAATGAATAAACCCCGGCAGGCCTTGGTCGGCCCTGTGGTTAAAACATGAGTTACAACTTCTTGTAGTGCTCAGTGCATGACAGTTTTCACAAAGTTCAGTTGAATGTTTTTTTTTTAAACATTTTGTCAACACTCCATGTCTCTGTAGTAGCGGGGCAGATTGTCCACTCAATTTGTTTGTGCTGCATCCTGAGCTGGTCTAAGTTCACTGAGGCAGCAGCACTCAATTAAGAGGTGATAACAAGGGAGCTGATTAAAAAAAAAAAAAGAATTAACAATGAATTGTTGAACTTCCCACTCCCCCTTACAGTGGAAAGAAACTAGCTGAGCAACACAGCAAAAGATGAAAGGACAATTTCTACCCAAACCTAGGCGTGCATAGAAATATGAGCTAGTGTAATGAGATTGTCTAAAATATGATCTCTCAGGGCAGGATAAAAATGAAGAACTTCTCTCCTATTGGAATCAATTAGACCAGAGAGGATTGCTGCCCCTAAACAGATTTTTATTGTGATGTGCAGATCATTTTGTAAACTGAGTATAAATGTGATCAAAAGGAGTGTTAAAAATACCATATGGACCAAAGGCTATACCCAAGGTTCATTTAAGTTTCTTACGCTTTAGCTGAAGATAAATTCATGCACAATGATGCACATACACAGACACTTGCAAATGCAGACGTTGCGTAGTATTTTCTCAGTGTATCACATCCATAGACACAGGATCAGATGAATCAGAATTCATTCATTCATACAATCAATCGATCACACAAACGTTCTGCATCTATATTGTAAGTGTCAAGCACTGCAGCCATCAGAGGAGAGTATCTGGAGGGGGGGAAGCTAGAGGTAAATCACTCAAGCACCAAGACAGCATGGAAACTGCACCGAAAAGGCCACTGCTGGGAATTAAGCACAAGAATTTGTTGCTGCGCTAATGACTTAGCCGCCGCCTTGCCCTTCTTCTCTACTCTCCAGTGCACACCACAGGGGACACCTAAGAACAACACGCACAGACCCAGCCCGCAGCACAGAAATAGCCAAACTTTGCTGCATTCTCATCTGAGGGAAAAGTAAAAAAAAACATAATGACAAAATTTGCACACTCTGAGGCAGAACACACACGCGCACCTCGTCAGATTCTTCCACTGCACCAGCCAGCCTGTGTATCTGTGCTGGTGTCTTCCCTGCCTTTGTGCTCCTATACCTCCAGTCATTACAGTTCAATCCCACCAAATATGGATCCAGTGCATAAAACATTTCCTGAGGAGGTGACCCACAGCATCGATTGTCCTCTGATGCACTACCGAAATCATCCAACATCCAGCGGAAAGAGGCAGCTCTGGAATTGACAATGAATATTGTGTTGTCCAAGCCTTGGCTGAAGAAATAGCTAATTGGTGGTAACTTTATGTTTAGAACCTGTTTTTTCTGAGACTGTCACCTTAAACATCCCAGTTATGCCACCTAGCCTGCAATCCAGTTAACCAGCCCAGGTGAAGCTAGCCTCCTTACTACACCCTGTACAACCCGAGACATGGGATAAACCCGGGTTTGTTTGCAAACCGTCAGCTCAGATCTTGTCAGCCTCTGCTCGCTCCTTGAAGACCTTCAGCAATCTCCTTTCCTGAGTACTTGCTTCATTTCCAGGAGGTATCTAGGGCTTAGATCTTCAGTCTAGAAGGAAGCATGGGCCCTTAAGCTGCCCAGAGCTGCCTCAGCTGCCTGGAGACCCAGAGCCTCAGCTGCCAGTTCATCTGTAATGGCCCTCAGCAGCTGATGCTCCGTGCCGTGACCACTAACCTGCCAGACACTGAATTCACCTCACCTGCTCCTATACTGGCTTTCCCACCAAAGAGTCAGACAGCAACTAACCACCCAGTCAAGGTCTTCAGCTCTCCAGGTCGTGGGCCAGCTTGCCTGAGGTGTCCTGCACATTGGTTCTCCAGCCGCAGATACTGCTGTGTTTCTCACTGTGCTGCTCGTACTCATGGACTCCACTCCATATGTGCAGTTACCTGTCTGTCTGCAAGTCTGGTTCTCAACCCTTTACCTATTAAAATCCTTCACTGCACCAGCCTGCCTGTGTCTCTACGACCAGTCACACATGTAATTGGGAAGGATTTCCATTTTTCAACACACGCATCCAGACTTGCATCCACTGGTGTGTGCAAATGCATTTACATGTGCACCCACGCATGCTTAAAAGACCTGCGCACATGCATACTGCAGCATGCAGACATTTGCATGACGTAGGCAAACGCATATCCGTTAATATATCCTATGCACATGCAGAAAATATTCACACATCCAAAGTTACATATTGGAAATTGCCAAAGATCTCACCACATCCCTCCGTCCACACAAAGGTGGCCACAGCTGAGAAACCACTCTCACCAGCAGGAAATACCACTGCACAAAAACAGTACCTATGATGTGCTGTGTGGATAGAGATTAATCAGATTGAAGAGACTGTCACAGGGGCCAGTGCATCTGGCACTAAGCTTGGCCTGCAGGCACACACTGATCCCACAGTAGAAAACGCGTAAGTAGGTTTTGTCTGCAACCTGCCAGCTCTGTAATCAAAGTGAAGAAGAGAAATCTTCTGCATGAGTGTGCCCTCTTTCTTATTGAGTTCTTTTTAAAGCACCAAAATAAGAGATGATGCAAGAGATGCTTGCATAATGGCTTTGTTTTACATAAGATGGATTCAGGCTTCTTGCTGGTAAAAAAACTAATCAGGAAACAGGGCTGTGTGAGTTCATAATTTTATCATCAAACGTGGCAAAACTTGAGTTCAGGTATAATAAGCTCTATTCAGAATAGAGATTGGCAGTGCTGCGACAGTGCTCTCCCCTTTGTCAAAGAAAAAAAAAGGAACCATACTTACAATTTTGTGTCAGGTATGTCATGGGCATTTAAATTTCAGCAATAATAATGACACACATACAGTACAATCAACCCTTTTCAATAGGATTCTTTTCCGTAAAGAATCCAGGTGAAGGGTGAAATTATCCCCTCCCTGGTGTGCAGTACTCTGTCAGCAATCAGCCCAGAGGAGACATCACCTTTCCAGCTGTGTTTTCTGCTATATATGTGCACATGTTGGGTGATTACTGGCTGAGGCCCCTAAGGATTCCCTCCTCAACTATGTGACTAAGGTCAGTGTATACAATGCTGAGCTGTGGGGTCTTGATTGGCGGGCTCCCACACTGCTCAGCAGTGGGGCGTTAGAGGCTGAAACTCATGCATGTCTCAGATGTGGCTTTGCCTTATGATTGATTATAATTATGGCCTTCTCTGCAAATCCTGGCTTTCCTGGGTGGGCGAGCTAACGTGCCTGGCAGAGGCTTAGATGAGGGGGTAAAGCGCAGTAATATGCTGTGAGCACACATAAACATAATCACGCATATACACACGCACACATAGGGACACAACAATGAATGCACTGACTGAGTCATCTGCGCACACGCTCGCACATATTTCTTCTCCCAAGCTCTGTCCTTGAACAGTGGATATGGGAATTTGACAAAACCAGTCAATTAAGCAGAGGTACTGGCTTCCTCTGGAGGAGGCAGAGAGGAGAAAATTGGAGAGGAGCAGGGAGACAAGAGGAGAAGTAAGTGAATGTAATGAGTCGAGGATAATGGTGTGGATGAAAGGAAAGGACCAGTGCTGTATTTATAAAAATACATTTACTATATGACTATGACCATAATAGGCACAAAGTGTTGAAGTAGAGGTAATGTGGTAAATGTAGATTACTGTCAATAGTTGTGTGATGACACTGATACTAACAGGTGACATCATTATTTATGGTTGGTATATAATATAATCTAGTGGTATATTGTGGAAAATGTTGACACATACCCTTAGAAAAATATTCTTTTTGTGTGGTACAGTCATCAAATTGGATGAGGTAAAACTTCATACTATTGCGTTCTCCAGCTAATAGCTCACATTTGCAGTCAACTGCAGGCATCTATTTCCAAAAAAAAAAAAAAATCTCCAGTGTGTTCAAAGTCTTGTAACTCACTGCAAGTGGCAATTACAGTCATTTCAACTATTTGCGATCAAACCTCAGAGTGTTGCCGGAGCCATACATTTACACCAAATTATTTGTGAACGGCGTTTGATTTACTTAAGGTATGCCTCTGACGAGGGATGAGGAGGGGTTAATCACAGAGATTAGAGTCCACTATGTAGGCAAACCATTTCTCATGTTTCTCCTGTCTACTTTAAAGCTGCGAGTGATGTAATGGGGCAGAAGACAGACAAAACTGGGTGCTTTCAATGTGTGTAGGGAGGAAGAGGTAGAATCATAAAGCCAGAAAGCAAGGGAGAGTGGGGGAGGGGGGCGGACTGGAGGTAGTCTGAGAGAGCATTAGACAGAAGTGTGAAAAAGAGCACAAATGGCAGCTTCCACATGTGGAAAATGCATAGCCTGGAGCACACTGACATTTCCACCCACTCAGTGATCAATCTCTTTCTTCAATCACTCTCTCTCTCTCTCTTTCCCTCTCCTCCCTGTGCCTCTCTTCGCTCTGCCTCTCATCACTCTCTCTTTGCCAAATCATATGAAGCTGATTTTCCTTTCAAGTGCCAGCTTGTGTGTCATAGATGGAGCTGGTGCCGTGTCTCTTTGTTTTCCATAATGAGGTGACACAAAGGTTAAGTGTATACATTTTTTTTTTCCACTTATAAAGAGTCTTGTGTTGGGGCGGGTGTAGAGGTGTCAGTTTTATCCATCGGCGACTGAACCAAGACACCTGGCAGATTTCAGGGGACCTGCTGGCATTAAATAGGCCTCTCTTCACTTGTTAGCCTTCCCCGTAGCTAATGGGATTTCCTCTTATGTTTTCTCACTGCTGACAGTGACACACATGCTTAAGCAGGATGTTCCATCATTGTAATGTAAAAGCCTAATGCACACTATGCACATTGAAAACGCCTGGCCAAAAAAAAAGTTAAAAAGAGACACAAACTGACGTCAGCAGTGAGCGTAGTTGGCCCCCCCGCTGCACACACTCGTCTTAGTCAAGAAGCAGCAGGCGTGCACTTGCAAACATGTCCCTCAGGTTCAGCCTCTTTTGTCTTGGCTGTGATAGTGTGTCTTGTTTCTTGTATCCTGTGATCTCTCCCTCTGTTTCTCCTCACAGCATACAAACACAACATTTATCACTCCCTCACTGCACTCCATATGCTGGATTAACCAGCTCTGAATCAGAGATAAGTCAGCTGGGATAGAGCTGTAGATCCTGCATCGCGTCAAACTGCTTTTAGACTTGTGGAATCAATAGACTTCCCTTAGATAGAAGAGTTTGCTCAAAAGATTTTTTTTTTCTTTTCCTTTTCTCCAGCATGGATGAGAAAATTCAGGATCTTGGGTTGTGGCATGCTACCACACTAGATGATAAAACTATGCTGCTGTTATATTTTAGTCTTACTGTCAGTAAAGCATTGTGGGGGCATGGTATGAAGCATTTGAGTTCTTCCACGGTACAGCTCTTACATAATCAAAACAACAGAGGTTTGTGACATTGTGAGGGGGCTCATGGACCCTTTTGTTTCATAATCAAATGACTTCCATTAAACTTGACACTGCCTTTCACTTATTGTCCTTTCAGAAGTGAAATGGTTTTGTTTTTTTTTTGGCCCCAAAGTGTTCTTCCCTCCTGAATTACACACTGGTTTGCACAATAGTGCTGACTTGTAGCTCTTCAGCAGCTTTGGATGAGAAACTTTAGAGCTTACAGCCAAGTAATTACACTCCATGTTACTCCTCCAATAGCCATTGACCCCGGGATAGAGGGGGACCAGGCAGAAGGAAGCTGCATTAATGTTAATCTAAATGCATTGAGGAAATAGATAAAATAAAAAAAAATACAATACAATAAAAAGACCTGGGCACTCCAAGATGTGGAAAAAATATTACACAGTGCATCCAGAATCTGTTCAGACCCTTTCAGTTTCTGTTTCTGTTAAAAAAAACATTGTGAGTCTACACTCCATAGGCCATAATGACAAATTGAAAATGGAATTTCCTTCTTCAAGTTCCTCCCATTTCCACAGAGGACCTCTGGAGCTCAGCCAGACCGACCACTGGACTTTTGGTCACCTCTCTCACTGAGCTCCGGGTAGAGTCCTGGTTCTTCTAAACTTCTTCCATTTTTGAAATGTTGAGTGTTCATGTGCTCTTGGGAGGTCTCAGTGCAGTGTATGCAGTGTTTGCAGCCCTCGGGCCTCACAGTCTTGTCTCTGAGAGCTGCAGGCGCCTCATGAGTTTGCCTTTGCTCTGAAATGCGCTGTTAGCTTTCAAACCTGACATAAGACTGGTGTGTGCCTTTACAAAGTCAAGTGAATTTACCACAGCTGGACTCCAATAAATGTATGGAATCATCTCACATCAAAGTGTCTGAATACTGTCTGAATCCATGTGATATTTTAGGTTTTTTTCTTTTTAAAGGGATATTCCGTAAGTTTAACCCATGGTCTAACGCACCATGAGAGCAGAACACCCCATAGAGAGCAACTTTAGCACAGACAGCCAGATAGCTAAATACTGCTTGTCTTTGTAGCCAAGAGCCAACCATGACCAAAAAGCCACATAGCCACAGATAATGCTCAGAACAGCACCATACTTCATCCACAGTACAAACAGGGTCCCAGCACATAATACGAGGCATCAAACACCTGCTAGCTTTGACCGGTTTCTATTGAAAAGAGAGAACTCACCCACTCTCCTCCAGCTGCTTGGTAGTTGTGGGGAAGGCCGGAATATCCCTTTAATTGATTTGCAAAGATTTCTGTTCTTCTGTTTTTTTTAATTTGTCATTTTGTGATATTAAGTCCATAGATTGAAGAGGGATAAATTAACATTTTCCAAGTGCAATGTACGATAGAGAGGTTTCTACAAAAGTGAAATCATTTTGTTGGCCATATGAGAAATATAATCGCTTAAGTATTAATGAATTAAGAACAATGTTCTAATTTAAGGGGCGCTTGGGGGGCATACCTTCAGTTAAAGAGATCTGAGCTCCACTGGTGGGGGGGGGGCAGTGTGGGCCATTTATTTTCAATTCATAACATAACTGACTCTAATGCTGAAGTCTGTGATATAAAAGGTCAATTTAACATTTGATAATATGTCATTTTAAATAATTGTGTAACATGTTAAAAAAAATTCTCTTGAATAAAACATGGTTGACTTGGATATTTTTCGAGCGTACCAAATGTTTATGTTTTTAATCCCATTATTGGCTGTAGTCTATACAGGAGCAATGGAGGTGACATTGTCAGGATGACACAGTGTGTCAAAGGGAGGACATCTGCAGGATAGGTGGATGTTTCATGGCTCAGGGGCTGCTTTCATCCTGCATTACTTCCTAAGCCTATGTGTAATTATTATGTTTGGATCTGGTATCAGGTGAGTGAGTCTGCATGCTCTGTCGGCTGCCAGACCAAACTTCCTGCCAGCCCACACACCTTTGTGAGAGAGATTTCTCCCTCAGGTTAGCCACAGAACAAAATCAAAGACAAATGCATTATAGCTATTGATAAATCCATTATCGTGGTTTTGGATAACAACTGTGAACTGGGATTTGTCTCTGTCTCTCTTGGAGTGAGCCCTTTTGTGATGAGTGGTGGCAAAAAATAGGTGAGCAAAACAGCACAGTCAATCAAAAATGACATTAATGACGGAATCCAACTGTTAGTGATAATAGGAAAAGCTAATTACCATAATGTGAAAATATGATAAAAGTCCCCCCACTCATGCCTATGATCATTATTTTCATCACTGCCTACATATCACCACCATCGTGGGCATCTCCCTGTGTCCCTGCTTTGCTATAATGACCTGGGAAATACACCATATGTCCTCAAGCTTAAGGGTCCAATGGCTCCAATATTCTCAAGCCCCCTTTTTATGTTTTCTTCAGGATTGTGGCTTGTAAACTCTCCAAAAACTCTTGATTAGATGTAGCTTAAATGCACAACAGAATGTGGGAAGTGGGAATTCAGCCACCTGGGAGTTGCATCTTCAACCTTGCATCTGTCAATGTCTGCCTCTGAAATAGTGCTGGTTGACGTAATTGTGAGAGGCACCACTCCGTAACAGGTTCCTCACATCAAGTGTTTCTAGACTGTGTCTGAGAAATACCACAGATAAGGTGCAATGGCCCAGAACTGCTACTGTAAGACGATAAGCAAAGAGAGAGAGAGAGAAAGAGAGAGAGACTACCTGGGGGGTAGGGGCACTTTGTTCACTCAGACAGACCGAGAGTGTAAAAACACGCAGCTGGTGTAAATGTATTCATAGCTTGCCCCTGTGAAACACTCCTGGGGAGAGGTAGTTTGTGAGTGAAAACACACACACTTGACTGAATGGAGTTTGAACTGTGGCAGAAAAGTGAGGCAAGATGATATGAAAAGTAATTTGAGAGAATAAAGAGAAACTACTGTACTGAGAAAACAGCGGAAATAAAATGAAGTGTAAGTGTCTTATATCTTTTTTAAGTTGTTTTTTTTTTAATGCGAGTAAAAAAAAAAAACCGATGGACCATTTTCCCATCACAGGTCAAGTTTGCCTTTTAGTTCAGACTGACCTCACACAGCTGTAAAGACCAATAAACCGAACTGAACTGTCTCCTCTCATTCCCAGGTTGGTGCTAAACACTAAAGAGTGTCACCACTTCCATGTGAGACACGATGACGAGTGATTGCGTGTTTTTAAAACTTATTCAAGAGCTGTGCTCATTCTTTCAGCATGCAATGTAGACGCTGTGTTTCTGGTCGAACAGAGATGTGTCTACAGCGTCTGTGCAGTGATGTTACAGCAGAAGAGAGGAGGAAATCGGCAGGTTTACATCAGTGCAGATCAGAGCAAGAGCAGCTAAATACCTGCATCTGCAGAGTCCTTTAAACTGAACATGAATGCCAATTGTACCCTTTTGTATTAGAGAGAAGAACAAGATGTCAGCCTGTCTTAAAGGATTTTTTGACCAGTGGAAAAGGGGCTTTAGTCAATTATCCAAAAAAAAAAAAAAACCTCTAAGTGAAAGTTCCATGATGCCTATTACAAGCCCATGACAAATGTAAGGTTTTTACTGCAGCTTAGTTCAGGACAACTGAGACATCAAACTAAATAGAGAGGAGAAGAGAGCAGCAGAGACGGGGAGTAATTATGGGGAAGAGTAGAAGAAGGATGTGCATCAAGCAGAGAGCACAGCAGGGTTACAGCTCGGGCCAGTGTGGAAACGCTGAGTCTCCTCTCACACAGCGAAGCTAGGAATGTTTGTACAAACATGACAACACACTTGCTGGACAACTAATGACATATCACAAAGCAACCTCAGGAGCAAATTCACCATGACAGCGCTCCGAAGGAGATCTGCATAGATTTTGAATATGTTCATACATTCTGGGACTCGGCTGCTTGAGCTGCGATTTTTTTTTCGTTTTATTTGCCAAAAATAGTCCCATTTATCATCCACAGTGAGCACGCAAAGTGCGCCTCAAGTTTAAAGATAATCCAGTAAGGCTTGCACCCTTGTGGCTAAAGCACCATACGCACAGGGAGGAGGGGGATCCAGGATTTACATAAAAAAAGAATGGCCTCACCTTCAAATACATGTTAGGCAAAATAATGCGATTTGCATCCTGAACTGTTTTACTTTGCAATTCTGTGACAGGCCCTATTAGGGAAACTTTCCACTGTTACAGTGAATAGCATGCCTTTCCTGTGTTGTCACTTCGGAGGAAGGCTTTAGAGAGAGTGGGCCTCAGTCTGAATCTAAATAAAAGTGAAGGGGATTTATGTTTAAGACTTGGACACTTGGAGACTACAGGCGGTAAGACACAGAGAGAGGTTCTTTGCTTTCTATAAAACCAGAATAATTTTTCCTTAGGCACTGATGGAGACCTACTTCCATAATGAGATTTACCTGTTTGTGTAGATTATGTAGGCAGTTAGCAGAGAGTTTAAAACTCAATCAAAAAGAAATTATTCTGCCGCCTCTCGCTGAGTTTGTTCAAGAGGAACCATACATAGTTTTAGTCATCATGTGAAACCAACATTGTTGTGTGTAGCCTCTGGTGCTTCTTCAAAGAGATGTAAAAGGCAATTTTCAGGATCAAGGAAATCTTCAAACAGGGATATATGTAAGGGTGGTGTTTTAAAGCATAGCAGGGTGTAAGTGTGCTGAATTATACGAGAGTTGCAAAAGCAGCCCTGCACTGACGA
>OMNW01008733.1:48771-60256 GCA_900303245.1 Selene dorsalis
GAAAAAAAAAAAAAAAATCCTAATTCAAAATGTAATGTGAAGATGGGGGATGAAAAAGAAAATCAATGCACCAAAAGTGAGTCAGTCAAGTTCACTGAGGCATGGTAGATGCATCGCACACCTCCACACACACACACACATATATACACAAATACACACATACATCAGACGAAGCTAGCTCTCCAGGTCTGGTGATTTTTTTTTTTTTGAAAATATCCGTTCAAAGTGTTATGTCAATATTGATTACAGTAAGCCAAAAAGATCCAACCGGAGCGCCATGGCCACACTCTGCATCCTCTTCAATAATACAGTGGTAGAAAAACATGATTGTGGTCTGTGGTGCTGTCAATGGAGCATGACCCACCAACCCTTTCTGGTGCGTTCTGCTGCACCTGATTGGATAACCACTGAGGTCTCAAATCTTTTTAACCCTAGCTTATACCATGCTGGGAGTCTCATATGACAAATACAAACATGTGAAAATGGGCGACTAAACCAAATTATAGGTGCGTATAAAAATCACTTTGACTCATACAATTCTGAAAATAAGCTCTGCACTTTTCTCCTCACCTCCCAAACATGCCAAATATACACAACTCACACCGTCCTCTCCTGTGCATGATTTATTCTTGACAGGCTCTGATGTTGCCGGGGTATAAAAATTGAATGAAAATGCCCCCAAGAAATAAAACAGACATTATTTTTGAGCAATGGCTAATAAGACTGAACTGAGCCGTGGTTAAAGAGGCTGAGCAGTTTCCTTCCTTTGTTCCTCTCTGTTTGAAGACACAAAGGAAGGCTGTTACTGCCATCTCTCCAAGGGACCGTGTGTTTGTACTTGGCCACCTGTTCGTAGTCTTTGGGTACAGTGTTTACTTCAGGCACACCACACTGCGTTACGTCCTCCAGCCTTGCGAGACAAAAGCAGTAAGATGCTAAGGTCTGCAAAGTCCTGCATTTTAGGCGCCGTAGAAGTTAAGCAAACTAAAAAGCTAACACAACTTAAATTAACTTTGCAGGCACATGAGGGCCTCATTTGCACATAAAACAGAAAGTACAGGTCAAAATATGAGTTTGAAGTGTAGAAATTTTCTTCGGGCCAAGTTATATTGAATCACTGGGATTCACAAACACAAAGAACCACAGAAATTTGAAAAAGAAAAAAAAAACCCTCAAATGATCTTGAAAATGAAAACCACTCTTCACTCTGCAATGAATTCCTTTGAATCATTTTTTTTTCCCTCAGCCATAAATATCCTTACTTGACATTATGCATTGATCCATCTTGTAAATGTCAAATGATTGAGGTAATTGGGCTGAATTAGATCTGCTGTGAGTTTTTGAAAATGGTTGAGAACGAATAGTTCACACCACCGGCTGATAGGAGCGCTCATCTCATCCAGGCGTGAGGTTTTCATACTTTGAGGCAACGATGGTACAAGAGAAGTCACATTAATAAGTCTGTATTTCCGTAAGTACATTGCAAATAATATAGGCTAATAGGTAATTTAGCATTCTTTTAATAGTGCCTATTTGCCATGGTGACATGGTGGCTATATACTTCTCACATTACAAGAGCTGTACATCCACTTAGAGCATGATTACCCTTTGAATAGAAGCAAGACAAAGTACAATATCAATAGTAACCTCAAATCATTTTAAATGGGCAGGGTGGGTGGTGGAGTGTGCAGTTGTCTCAGACTTTAAAAAGCCCTGGTCCAGACCAGGCTGCAGACTGTCAGAGCATGAGACCATTTAATACGGTGCTACAGGGCCTCATTTGTCTGTTTTCACATTTATGTTGACTTAACTAAAAACTGCTGGTTCACAAGGACACAACAGAGCAACAGCTTTGTTCAGGAACCCATTTCAGCACAATTGTGTTTAAAAAACAACAACAACAATAATTTCCTCTATTGTACTCTGTGGGAACTTGGACTGTGTTGTGAAAACACATACCATTGTAGCAGGACCAACCATTGCTTTATGTTCAAGGTTTTATTTGCTTTCTCCTCTGACCGTGATGTACTGCCAGATGCTGCCACCCCTTGTCCTCAGGTGATGAGAGAGCCTTTGTGTGAAACAGCCTTTTGAATGCGAGAGCACCACAGTACTTTAGCTAATGTGGTTTAAGTGCTGAACATCAGGTAATAATGAATTAGTCAAGCCTGTGATGTACTCCTGGGTCAGACCGTGCTCTACAAACCAACTGGTGGCCACCGACAAAAAGGCTTTGCAGAGGGTGAGTGGTAATTTAAAAAAAAAGAAAAAAAACAGGAGAGGAAGTGTTGTGAATGAGGGCTATCACTAATCAATACCTGAAATACTCACTGGGGGACCAGATTTAATTGCAGGTAATCAAATACCACAAAGAGAGAAGAGTGAGATTCTGGTAATTGAAAACAATGTTGTTCCATTGGGCAGAGGATTAAATTGAATTGAATGGATTAATGGCATGAGACTCACAACGCTGAATGTTTTATGATTGTTAATGCTGGTTTTATGGCATTTGTGACTGTCTCTTATTTTACCAAGCACTGTGTTATTTTGTCAAGCACTTTGTGATCTTGTGTTTTTAAAGGTGGTATCGATAGAGTTATTATTATTATCATTATAATGCGAATGCTGGAGTGAAATCCGATGCCAGAATACTGTACTCACTGCGAAGGGTTTCAAGTTAAACTATTTTTTACAGCTGAAACATTGCTACTGTATAAATCAGGGGGGAATACAGAGCATGTAGGCCACAGACTCATCCCTGTTTCTTGAAATGCCAAATGCTCAAGAGAGAACTCTAATTAATCTCCTACACCTTTTGCACTGCGGCCTTTTCATGTACTATTCATTTGAAATGGAAAGCAAAACCGAGTAGGATAACGCAGATCAAAACATGTTGAAGTTTCCCTTGGTGCGAACCCTCACAAGTCACTGGTTTTAGTGCCACTGCAGAGTATGGAATATGAAGCTGAAACTCACTTAGCACAATATTATGAGGCAGAATAAAGGCTGCTTTCATTATACAGAATCAAAATTACTTTGGGATTACAGAGGTTAAAATGTGGAGTTCCCGTGTAACGTGTTAACATTTAACAGTGCAGCAAAACACACACAAAAAAGTATGCTGCTTCTCGTAGGCAGGGGCTTTTATTTTGTAGTCGTTTTACTCTGTCTTTGATAAGTGAAGTTGCTGCGATCCCCAGGACCCGGCTGCTTTCCCTTGCTCGCTAATTACTTTCAAAGTAATTTGCACTAATAGAATTAATCTTAACAAACCTTAGAACAACTCATTTATCCAGTAATATCATCTCACTTTAGCTTCCCATTTAAAACCTTGCAAGAAAATTAAAGCAAATATCATAATCAATCATGTTGCCTATACCAGGGTTTGCTACTCTTGTTATGGTTCATGCTAGTGAACTCTACAGACATTTAAAATATATTTAACACACTGAAATGAGACCATATTATCCAAAGACCACCCACCGCTAGTTTTAATAGCAGCCTCATATTCTGTATTATAATACGAAGAAGGAACCGAATACATCTTCCCAGGGATAATAAACAAGTTGTGTATCATATAAAATTAAGACAACGGGACACTTTCCTGTGTTTAGTCATCAACTGTTATTAGTCAAATCACTTCAATCATCAGTAACAGAAAGCAATATTGGGCAATTAAAAGAGACATGACATTATAGAGTTTGGTACAGATGACTGGTGGATTTCATACCAGTCACAAAAAGCATGTTAAACCTTATAAGAAAGCATATGCAGGTGCTAATCACTGGTAGTGTTACTCATGTAATTGCATTGGGAGAATTATACTGTAGGAGTTCCTGCGGAAAAATGTAGTGATTTGACTGTCTGAGCCCTCCATTCATTAACTGTACTGTTAATTTTAATAGGGCCACAGGGGGGCTGGAGCCGATCCCAGCTGACACTGGTGAAAGCAAGGTCCACCCTAGACAGGTCAGCAGTCTGTCACGGGGTTCACATGTAAAGACCAACAACCGTGCTCATTCCCATTCACACCTACAAGAAAGCTAGAGTCAACAATTAAGCTAATGTGCACGTCTGCTCCACCGCTGCTCCGCCCCTCAGATTATACCGTGGCCAAATAAACACGATGCACGGTAATGATGCCTTTCAACATGAGTGCTGGACTCCACCTGAGCTACATGACAGTGGTTTGCCCAGGCTGCTGCACAATTAAGGATCTCTTTATAGCTTATCATCAACCATTACAAACTATTGCTCATGGCAGACCAAATAAAGGTGTTTTGAGGAGTATTAAGAGGACGTAATGCGGTACTTATAACAATTATTTCATCTGGAAATCAACAGCCTCAGTAGAAGGAGACCAGCGTGTGTTTGAGTGCTAACGGTGCAGAGCAATTAAAATACAGTATGAAGGCAAACGTTAACAGCCAGCAGATACTATGCCTGCAGGCTTTGATGAGACAAGCTTTTGTAGCGTAGCTTTGTTGTTCATGAGGTGTCTGTTTTTGCATATTGATGACAATATATACTGAGTGCCTCTACATCTCTATTTGTGCTTTTAAATATAGTACAGGCATGGACTTTCATTAAAAGTTACGAGTTTAACAATAGAGAACTCTGAAACAGCAACATTTGTCTGTATGGCATCTTGTTCAGTCATCGGTCAGTAGGTCAGTGATCTGCTTTTTTTTTTTTTTTTGCTGATCTTGGAATGGGATGCAAAAAACAATGAGTTTGCTCATCAAGCACTATACTTACTGCTAGCCTCTAATCTGCTTTCAAAGTCATGTGGATTTACAGCTGCAGGGACGTGAGTCATCACAGCTCAAAGCCACATGTTTCAGCTTTAATTTGAATTCATCCTTACTGACTGATGAGAGATTTAAATTTATTTAACCTGCTTCCACAGTTCCAGCTGAAGTGAGCTTAACCCCGGCCCATTCACACTATTCATTTGTCCCATTTCATGCCAAGGATAACACAGGGCGTCTGTGAAATTTCTGAAATTTTAAATTCAAATTCCTGCTTTTTTTTTTTTTTTTTGCTCTTAAGTTTAACAGAGCAGCTCAAGTACTGAACGTTGGCTGCTTAATGGCAGTCGAGATGGTAAGAACCTGTGCTTTTTAAGCAGCTCTCCTGATTTTGTAATTAATCATGATGGCACAAATGTAATGCTACTGAAGCTCTGAAAGATGAAATCTCCATTACAAGGACAGAGCGTGGGTGAAAAGGAGATCGCGTAGCACCGAGACATACACAAGGTGTTATACATTACGGTGTGGATGGTAATTATTTAAAAATGTCCTTTGAATCTGGATCATATTTTTTAATATTACATCTGCAGTTCTATAACACTTTGACATTTTGGGGTTTTCTGTGAGCAATAAAAAAATACTTTTCCTCTCTTCTTCTATTGCCATCGCCTATATGTAGCCAGAGGCTGTGAGAAATTGCTGAGTAGTTTGAATATGCACTTAGAGATGTTCTGGCCGGTCCAACAAAAGCCTAGGTAAAGAGGGAAATGGAGTGCAGCTGCTTTTAGGGAGAAGCGCTGCTTTAATATTCTGTTGTATCAAAAAACATTTGAGGTCTGGCTTCCCCGGTTCAGTTATTCACAAAAACACATTGAAAGCACATAATGAAGAGCTCAGAGGGTGCTAGTATGTTTTCTGAGGATGAACCAGCAAACATCAAAATACAGGCTGAAAGCATATCTGGTTGGGAGTCTTTGAAGGAGGCCCAGACAGCGCACTGAACCGTATTGGACTGTGAGCTTCAGATGAGAGCGTCAGAACTCTGTTCATTTGCCATGTCAAAAGACTTTACACTGTCTCTGCAGGCCATTATTCAGATCCTACTGACCAAGATGAAAGCCTCTGGAACTTGTGATGATTCGGAGCCTTTTCCAAAAGACTTCATAAAACTTTGCAGAATTGGCACAATATCAACCGAAACCCACGTCCCTCTGCCCCCAAAGCTTTCTCTCGCACCTCTGGTCCGTCCCAAGCCAAAATGGGGACAAGACGATAATGACCCGACTGGCAGCCACTCAGCTCTCCCACTGTAGCATCATGAGTGAAAATGAAATTGATTTGAAAATCCTACGTCGGCCCGGGCTGGAACAGAAGGGATTATTGTGCTGATTGTACTAATACTGTGTCCCTGCCCTCCCCTCCTCCCTCACAGCCTAATTCTACCCATCATACTTTTCTCTCGTCCCTCTATTTGTCCCTCTGCTTCTTCGGTCGGTGCTCACTGGCCGTCATTCTTTTCTTTTAAAGTTTTTTTTTCCCTTTTATTGTCCTCATATAAGGAAACTCTTGTTCTTTTTCTCCTCCTCCCCATCTCTCATCCTATTCACATCCACTCTGCGAATCAGGTTAAGTCAGCACAGCTGGACGATTCGATGCTGGCAAACACAGAAAAAAGGAGGAGGGGAGAGAGTAATGAAGAGAGAGAGGAACCCAGAGTTGCCCCGGGAGGCTCTACACTGTTAAAAAAAACAACACTGCACTCCAATCTGATGAGCTGTAGAGAGAAATGTGGAGACCCCCCTGGGGGCTGGACATCCCAGATTATGTTGCACTGTTGCCCTCTGCCCGGAAATCCAGAAATTGATCTGTTGTTCCTCCGTTTTCCTCCCTACATTTGGAATACAGTCTGGACTGAATCGTCCACAGTATCAGCTTTTTGCAGCTTTGTGCTGCCTGTGACAATGAATATCTGATCTGCGTCTCCATTATGGTTTAATGTGACAGCAGAAAGCGTTGATTACAGGTCACTTCTGTGGCCTCTCTGTGGGCGTTAACACATACAGTGCATCCATGTACAGCGGCATGTAGAAATCACAGTACTTTTAACCAAAGCTACGCACACACTACTAGTTTTGGGAGTTTTCAAGCACCTGAATCCGAGACTATTGGAAACACTAATGGACCTGATTCAGTTTGAAAAAGGGGTTTGGTTTGAGTGTACGTGGGTAAAAACTGACAACTCTGGACACTCACGTAGACTTCTGCTGCCTCTCTCTCATTGGGTCTTATCATCCCTGACTGCCAGTGGTGAAAGCCACATGAATAATGAATTACAAGCTTTACTGACCTGCATTTTAACCCAACAACAGTCTTTGCTCTTCTTCATTTGCTGTATTTACAGCTACTAACCAAATGCAGAGCATAAACTTTATGTTTCCAGCTGACACCGACTTAGGCCGGTCCAGTGTATGTGAATGGTCATGTATGTATGCATTCTCAGGAGTGTTACATGGAGCGAGATCTTTCCTAATGCAAAGTTGAAATGGTCATCTGTTTTGGGAAGTCGATCTAGAATGAAAACGCTGTAGAGTAAACAAAGAGCATCAGGGTCTGACACCTACATCAAATTTTTAATAGAATTAAGTTAGTTAGTTTTATTTCCCTTTTGGGAAATTAATTTTCCCAGCTTCTGTACACAAAGGTATGAAGCGCCCAATGACACGTGACATACTGTAGGACAACATTCACAGACACAGAGCATTCACTTTAACGACTACAAATTAACAGACCATGGCAACCTGATGTCATTCGCATAATGCTGAATCCCTACTGATTTAGCACTGTGATGGCTGAAGATATGAGACTGATTTTAAACCGTGCTCTGTTGTATCTTAAAGTACTATCTTAGTCCAGAGGGCAGTAATGTAAAGTACAGGTGTAGCAGGTGTGTGTGGTCTTGTATTAGTATGTTTGCGATGTGTGTGATGGCTTAAGCATTTAACTGTAACCTGTAACCTTTGAAGTAATATTGGTTGTTTTTGTGAGGATGTCCTGGTTTTTGTGAGCTATATTTATTGTAAAAGCATGTAGAAGAACACAGAGAATTTTTCTTGTACATTGGTTCCTCTGACACTCCGTGTTTCAGTCTCCAATTCTCCTATTTTTCTTATTCTGCTGTTTAAATGAACTATTTTAACAACCAGTGATGTTAGCCCAGTATCTGGACAGCACATAGACACTGAATGATGGTGAAAATCCTCCAATTATATTACACCAGATGAGATTTGCTTTTGTTTTACATTCAGTATTCAAATTTTTCAACAAAACCTATTTGCACATTATTCCCACAACAGATGGGTTCAGTGTGCTTTAGATTTATGCTTTTAAAACCAGTGTTTGGTGCCAGGTGGACTGTGGAAACAAACGATCAGCTTTCCCCACAGAGGGGCATACTGGGAATGGCAGCTAATTTCCTGCATCTAGAAAGCCTTTGTTTCCATAGTGCAGTACTCTGGAGTGTGGCTGATGCACACCGCGGCACTCCAACACATCAGCCATCAGAGTTCAATAGTTGAAGTTTTAATAATACAAACGAAAATAATAGTATTCATTATTCTCTGGCATTGTGAATTGTACTGAAGTTGAATTAGACTAACATCATGTCTTATGTAGTTCCTGAGCCTCTAGCAGATTTCACATACATAATATCTGGATGACTGTGACTCAAATTAAAGGCAGATTTCTGGGGTACGTTTTGATAAAGATCCTCCGGGGCAGATCACGAGTGCAGAATCATCTTCCCTGAAAGGAACAAGCCAGGCAGAGTGTATTGTCAAAATGCAGATAATTGACCCAGAGGAGCGCAATCGCAGCGAACGTGTCATTAATGCTTTAATAAGCAATTGTCAATTATCAGGACTTCGCCTGACATTGCAACCTCACCCCTATGGGCACTGCGTAGTGTGGGACTCAAAAAAGCAATTAAAAAGTAAACTATTGTGACACAAATGGCTCAAAGAAATGTGGAGAAAGTTTTCTTTCTCTTCAGATTCATAGTGTGACTCACAGAGGATGAGAAGAGTCTGATTTCACTTGTTGGCGTCATCCTTGAAAAAAAAAAAGGATGAAAAAAAAAAACACACAGGCTAAGTCACCATGGAAAGAGGCTCTGAAATATGTGGTGTTTTGCAATGACCTAAATCTTATAGGTCTGAAACAAGACTTGTGGGATACAGGCCTAGATTTAGTATGCTGGGATTTATGTTCATGCTTTCCAGGGGCAAATTTCATTTCAGGCAGATACAAATGTTCAAAAAAAGTCCCCCATTTTAGAGCAAGACAACAGCCTGGGGACAAATGTAAGACACAAAAAGTTGGTAATCTTTGAACTTAACACGGAACCACCAGATCATTAAAAACACTCCGGATGCTGCGTGTTCACATGGTTAATTCTGAGCGTTACACAAGACCCAGTTCTAAGGATCCGGAGAAACTACGTTCGACGACATTACCGCTAATGTGGTTACTGGAGTTTAATCCTACGCCTACTGCACAGCAGATGAGCTCTGATTCACTTCACACCACAAACGATTGGTGTGACAATGTTTACATAACTCAGCCCACGGTGGCTATGTTCACGAGCGTAATCTCCTCCAGATTAACCCCACGATGTCCTTCTTTGGCAAAGGAGTTCAAAGGTTAAGAGTAGCTAAGTCTTTGCATCTGATGCTGCCTTAAAGAAGGGTGAGCTACCGCTGAATTTCAGCCCTGCGAAGACAAGCTCGCTTCGCTGCTGCTCCCCATAGGCGCCGACAGCTGAACCCTCAATATTTAGTTTGTGTTGACTTTTGATGGAGGCAGAGGGAGGATGAGTTTCTGTGGGCAAAGCACATGTGCCAACAAGATAAAGAATGGGATACACTGTAGTACATGTGCCTGTTAGAAAACACATAAAACTGACTGGAATCAATTGAGAATATCTCCACTTTATCTTTAAGGCGTCTTGCTTATTAAATGTGAATTTTAACTGTTCCAGAAAAGTCTTAGGCAACGCTTTAAATACTTTACTAAATGAACACCTTTCATTGAACATGCTCTGGTGAATGCGAAGCAACCAGTCACACACCAGAAGATGCTGGTAGGGAACCAGACTGCTCTACACAAACTGCCACAGAAGAAGAAGAGTTGTGTTTTTACAGATGCACGTAAGGGTTTATGACACCTGGCGTGTGTCTGGTGCTGCTGGCGTCTGTTCCTATGAACATTTCGGAGGACTTTTATGAACAATACGGGGCAGATTCGAGCATTAAATATCTCACCACAAGTTATCTGAGAGGATGACAATCACAAAAATCACTCAGAAAGGGTTGGACCGTGATCCAGCAGCAGCAGAGTGTGGAGAGGCTGCAGCTCAACACCAGAATGTGGTAGGATTTCTTTTCCTGGCACATGTCTCCGACATTATTGCACTGATTCATTTTGTTTCAGTCTTTTGCATGTGTTTATTGCACATGTTGAAAATAGAAATGTGATTTATAAATCAGTTTTCTGCTCCTCTGAAAGTGGGCTCGTGCAGTTTGAGAAGTGGCAGTGATTTGAGTGTGGGGTCCAGTAAGGACTGGAAGTGAAATAGTTCTTTGTTTTGGTCTGTGAACTTTAAATTCAAAACTCTAAACCATGAATATGAACTAGTTCATTTTTAAATATGCGAACTGAACTTTGAGCTAGCTCTTGTAATGTCACTGCAGTCACAACAAATCTTCAATGTACTATATATATATATATATAGTTCATATATATACACACATACACAACACAGGGCTGGAAGCCTAAACCTTTTAACCTCACAGAAAAACACTTCATTTGCTTATTTATTTCAGCATGATACAGTTCCTGGACCCCTGGTACAAAAACACATTTCCTTTCACATTAGCGGCCAGACCTGCTGCTGTGTGTGTCCAGTCGCAGCAGTTGTTTGGTCACATATTGTTCCTCTACTCCAGCATCTCTCTCCTCTTGTGCTATGAATGTCAGGGCTGCAGCCACAGGCTCACTCTGAAAGAGTACAGGCCTTATTACGCCCCCAGGTCACCAATATCCCCTCAGCCTTCACAAAACCCGGCTTATGGAATCAGATACACTGCGTGGCTCGACAAATTACAAGCCGACAGCCTGCCGTCCCTGCTCAAAGTTTCAGCCCTTGTGTTTTCTTTTTTTTTCCTCACCTCTCTTACTCCTGTATCTAATTTATCAGGTGGAAACTGGGTGTGAAAAATGGCTGTTGTTTTTCAATTGAGCCACAGGGGACTGAGTTGCAGTTTATCCTTGTGTGAATGACGATAAATAAGAGTGATCGCTAATGCCAACAAGATGCATTATGACCATCAAATTAATTATGACACTCGCTGAGTGATCGCTGTAGATGATTAACCGGGGATCGTTTATCAGAGGTAATGGCGGAATAGTGAACTTAGGGACGCGAGTGTTTTCTGGGAAAGGAGAATCCAATTTGGCTCTTGCTGAGTGCAAAGCCTGCCGTCACCTTTGAAGGAAGCGGACTGACTGGGTGACTAAACAGCTGAATATAGCAAAGGCGCAGCCAATTGGATTTGGAAAGTGAAACAAATAGCTGTGACCCGTGGTGAGTTCAGCGGTAACTGAGTCAACTGCCTAATTTGATCAGCAGGTACCTGGATGGATGGCACCTGCTTACAGGAGGGAATCCATTCAAA
>OMNW01008734.1:0-37775 GCA_900303245.1 Selene dorsalis
AAATAATTATCTGACCTGTTGCCATCAGGTGGAATGAGGATGCAATCTGTGCGGGCTGATTCTGGCGTGCCCCCCCTTTGCATGCCCACTGTGAGCATTAGGATGTATATAAGTGATCTAATCTAAATTCCCTGTGACGTTATGGTTTGTGTTGCGTGTTTACTGTGTTTATGTACGAGGCGTCTCACGGCACCGCCGTTTCTCGCTCCCCTTCCCTATCTCTCTCTCACTCAGTCACACATTCGGTTGGTTGCTCCACTTTCTATCCTTCCTCCCCCATCAGCCTTCTCTCTATCTCTCTATCCCTCTATCTGCGGGAGGGATGAGGTGACCATCTGTTGTTCGGAAAGAGCTCGAAAGGGATTGAGGGGAGAGAGAGAGAGAGTCGGACAGAACGGGGGAGAGCAAGCAGTGCTGTGATATCGTAATTGCAGTCAAAGTAGAATTGAACTGAGGGGAAGAGAGAGGAGATGTGTGTAGTGATAGTGTCACCGCAGTCGAAGGTAAAGAGGGATTAACAGGGACTGAAAGAAAGACTGAGTAAAAAACAGAGGGAGGGAGAGGTGATATGATATTGTCATTGCAGTACAGGCAGTGGCAGGCCCTTAGTGTTTGATTTATGTCTCCTTTGCAGCGTGTGTGTGCGTGTGCGAGTCAGTTTGCGGGTGTGTGTGTCTGATTTATTGTTCGTTAACGCTGAGGAATTAAACCTTGTATCCCACTGAGCTGCGCACATCAATTACCAACCCAACAAACAGCCAGGCCTCGCCTCAGTTCACCTTTAATGAGAAGAGGTGGCAAGTGACACACACACACACACACACACACTGATAGAGACTCGTGCACATACACACAAATGCTGAAGCCCCAGGTACACATTACTTTATAAACATTTATATGCAATATGTACAAACTTACACACAGGTGCAAATGCAGTTCTCCAGGCTACACAAATATTATGAGAACACTGAACTTTAATTGAACTTAATGTAAGGCTTTTATCACGTGGTGGGAGGCATGTGTGCATCTTGACCTCCAGTTGAACTTCGTATAGTGGCTCCCACTCTCACTAAACTAGATTAAATTAACCAATATTGAATATCCTTCAATAAGACTTTGATTTCAAATTGGGTAGCTTAAGGGTTTATCTGAGAGCCAATTAAACACATATAAAAAAGGTAATCTAATGAAATGTTATTAGCATAATGCTATTATCTCATTTGCATTAATAATAGCTCCACAGGTTTCAGACAGCCTCCTGACCATATGCAAAACAGGATACCAAACACATCCTGTGATAGATATAATTTGCTCTTTGATATCCTGTCAATTCAATTTGACTTCAGGTGATTTGTTTTTGAATGGAGTAAATAATATTAGAGGTGCTTCTGAACATGAAATTACAAAGTCAATGAGAAGAATGGAGGAGGAGATATAGGGTCTATCCCTGACACAGACCTTTGTCCTATATGAGAAATGAAATGTTTGCTTTCCCAATCAAAGGAAGGATTTCTTCCCGAGACAGATGTGCTTTCCTTCCACCTTGGAGAGAGTAATACTTTATTACAGTGGCTCCCACTGAGAATGAAGAAGTCATATTTATTCTGTATGCAGGCAACAAAGAAGTACTACTCTATGGGGGTAAAGGGAAAGTGCTCATTAGACAGGACATGCAGGGCAAAAAAAGTCCTTGATTTTATTCATTTTTTTTTTTTTTTTAAAAAGCGACAACAGTTTAAAATACATTTGTGGTGACATTCTTATTAGAAATACATGCAAAGCAGTTTTTTTTTTTTTATGAATACTTATTCATCTTTGGGATGAGGAGGGATTTTCTACCCTAATTTGTCAGGAGAAAAGAGTACTTGCATAAATCAGAATAAAAAACATCCAGTGTTGTTTTTAATTATTATTACCATTTTCTCAGTTTAATTTATTGAGTCACTGTTGATCTTGGCTCAGCCTTTGACATGCCCTTTTTGAAGTGGAATGACCAGAGACTAAATCGCTTACATTAAACCCTGGAAAATAATGTGACATATCATTAGAGTTGTTACACTGGAATGGTGCAACAACCCCTCCTCCCTCTCTGTAAACCCATCTCAACTACCAGCATTTACTTTTCTTTATGTCTCAACAGAGACCAGTCTGGTCTGGCCAGATGTATCCTAGATAACTGAGCAGAGCATTAGAGCAGCAGGGATATAGGTCACTAAGCCTAGAAATTGTCGCTTAACCGACTTGTTGAAAGTGAAAGTAAATGAAAAAAGAGGAGAAAAGGGAGGAAAAAATGAAGAGAAGGAAAAGAAAGAGAAGCTAACAAGGGCTATGTCATGAAAAATGTAGAAGCGGAAATTGAAGTACTGTATGTTAGAGAGGATGGAGGCATGTGAATGTGAGGAGTGATGGGAGAGAAGGAAAAAGTGAAGAGATATCGTAGAAGATAGTGAAGAACACACAGAATTAGAACCTTCTCTCCTTTCATTTCCTACCCATCAATCTTCCTCTCTCAGTCTCTGAGCCTTATCCAAGGCACCTAATTACATGTATCACTTTACACACTAACTTGCAGAGAAACTGTGCGTCTGTGAAACTGTTAAGAGCTCACGTATGCTTATTTTTGTACTTCACAAATATGGATAAGATACATACATGCTCACTTGCGAAAATTTCCATGAACTGTTGTGCACAAAGGCTGAAACAAACAGCCACATTCTTGCACTACAGAGGAGACAGAGGAGTAGAGAGAGCAAGGCACAAAGACAGGATATGGGTGTGGGAAGGAATAAAAAAAAAAAGGTGTAGGGAAACCACTGTAGTGAAAAATAAAAGAATCTTAAGGCTGAATTTATGGTGAAATGAGTCATAGTCACAACAGCCTGTAAAATTTGAATTAAACGGTGTAAAAGTGGGATTTATAATGATATAATCATGAGAAATAATAAATCAGGACATTTGACTGTTAAATTGTCTGACATTGCCAGAACTGCGATGAAACACAAGGGTATAATAATTCAATATAAGAATGCATTCTATTTGTGTATTATGGTCGCGGTAGTTCTGCTCTGTGCATTCATTGGTGTGTATGTGCCTCTGTATTCCTATTTCTGTGAGGACCAGGATTAATCTTAGTGCCTAAGTGAGAACTCTTTGGGAAGTGAGAACATTTTGACCATTTCTCATTTTGTGAAAGTTAATATTTGGGAAGGCAACAGTTTCCAATAACATCCCGTCCCGTTTTATGAATCGTTATATTTGTAAAGTCGACTTATTACCTTTACTACACCTCATCTTTCAAAGAAGATTGCTTCACTTACATCTAAATATTGATGCCGAGTGGTTCCCAATGGGTTTGTTGCCATTAGATACAAGAGCCAGGCAAACTGTGTCACTTTCACTTTCTCCCCTATGTGTGTGCATGCTGGTGCACAATCTAAGCTGCTGCAGACCAGTTTCAGCTTTCCACAACCCCACCCAGCGTCTGTCTCCTGAGAACAGCTCTGACCAAGCTTTTATCCTGACAACCTGACTTTGTCACTTGTCTTCTCTCGCCTCGTTTTCAAAGCTCTACATTTTGCCCTGAATCTGACGTAATAAAGCCGAGCCCACAGAATTAAACATATCTTGAGTCATTAATCATGAGCCAGTCCTGCTGGGAAGTAGAAGCAGTTTGTGTTCTTGGCATGACATAGTGCCAATGTGAAGCTGGGCAAACTAATGGAGTAGGCAGGACAAATCCTCAGGGTAACACTGTCAGATGGCACAGTGGACTGTAGCTGACAGTCTCTGAGCAAAGACAGGAGACAGAAATGCACACACACACACACGCACACACACACAATTACACAGAGCCCGATAATGCATTCTCCTCAGATGGCCAACTCCGATGTCAACTCTATGACAATAAATGGACAAAATTCACTGCCATTTGTTCAGATTTACAGTATGCTCTGGGCTGAGACAGTATCCTGCATAACAGCTGTCTGTTCCTACACAAGGCAGATGCAGATGTACATTAAAAAGGACACTTTGGGTTTTCTGAATGAAGTAATTGTGCATACGGTAGTTTGTAGACTGCAATAGATTGTGATCAGTGCACTCCCAGCCAGAAGAGGCAACTGGGATCACCAGTGGACTAGCAGAGCTATGTGCTGCTATTCACAGGGCAACCGGAAAATACATGTTTAAGACACTTTTAAAAACCGATACAATCCAATAACTGTTGAAATGTGTGTTCCTATGGGTACATAAAGAGATGTGTGTATTGGCTGTCATGTGAACTTGTATTCAGTTCCAAACACAAGCTGGAGTTTGACACTTAACATTATGTACGCATGCATGTGTGAGACAGATGAAGAGAATATAAACAAACTTGGCTAAGATACATAGCACAGCTGTATAAAGAGAGAAACACATGCCAAGGAAAGTCTGAGAGAGACACAATCACACTTCATCTTGACGAGTTTCTGATTATTACATTTAATTCACTTGGCACCTGAGGCTTGTTTAGTGGTGTCGTTTAAAGACTTGAAGAGTAAAATAATTTGCTGAGGTCACAGCTGATTACACTTTACAGGTAGCGTCTGGCCACATGAATCTCTGAGAGAAAGTGGACCAGACGTTCTTTAAAAGTATTTCCTTCATTATATAAGCTTGCATGTGTTGTCTCTAAGCTCTTGTTTGCCTGAGGCAGTGAGTGAAGATAGAACTGGTTGGTTCCTATTGGACCTCCTACTCTCTCTCTCCTGGACACATGTAAATGTTGGAGGTACACCATCCAAGCACACAGAAAAACAAGGGCATAAATCACTGGTCTTTAGCTGACATGAATCAGTGAGGGGGCTGCAGTGGATGCAGGCCATCTCGATACTTGGAAGATGCGTCTAGCTGCCAATCAGTCTGAATAATCGCTATCGCATTATCATCATGAGTCTGGAATCAATCTCCCGACTTATTATTTTGAAGCCATGAAATTGTATAGATTTACAGGACCATAACTGCAATGCAAATGCATGATGAGACTTTTTGCTAAGAGGCTGACAACCCTGAAAACAGATGAGTGAATGACAGCGAAGTACTGAAATTCCAAGGTAAATGAGTGGAAAAAACAAACAAACAAAAGAAGAGAACTGCTGGAAGAAAGCTCACCCACAGTCTTTGGGATAATTAGCACTAATCATAGGACTGCATCCTCTGTGGGTGAGCTATTATAATTCAACAGTTCTTTGCTTTAAATGGTCTTATAATGTAGTGCTTTAAGTTCTTGATCACAGTTTTAACATTGAGTACCTGCAAGTTTAAATATCACTACATGACTGTCACACCAGAGACCAGGGTTTACATCTAGAGTCTTGTCTGCGGTTTAGTTTAGGGTATAAAAAAAAGGTCTTTGCTTGGGTAAAGATTGTTGTTTTTTGGTCATATTTAAATAAACTCAAGTCAACACAAACTTATTCTTTCCCCTATCTTAACATTAATATGGGTCCTCAGGTCCACAGATAAGCAGTATATCTAATGGATGGATGGATGTCAGACTAGGGAGAGCTTTCACCTATCATCATTTAATATGATATCAACACACTTAACAGTGACTTAATGATTAATTGAAGGAAAACCAGCTCCTGAGTCTGAAGGCATTCATCCCTTCACAATTTAGATGTCAATACTGGAAACAGCTCTGGTGCTTAAAGACCATTGCAAATCAATTTAAAGTGTTTACTGAAAATTTGAACCTCAATATTTGCCCAATCTTTATGCCAAAACTGAGTCTAATGTGTGACATTTAAGAAAAGGTCTTTCATTATTACACTTTGATCAAAATCCTATTTTGTATGGCAGTGCTTTTGTTTATGTGTATGTATGCTGCATGGTGATGAAAGGATGTGAGTGAAAAGTGCTAATTTCATCACACATTGGAAAAGTCATCTGACATTTTTACCTGTCTCTGTCTAGCTTAAGATGGAATCGAGCCCATGAAGGACAGTGAATGAACTCTGTGGTAAATGGTAATTGACTTGGAATCTGAAACCTCGGGGACATGTAGTTGTGTTGATTTGATTGCTACTGGTGATTCACAGAGCTTCTACAACAGCCATCTTAAATCCACACATACCATCACTTAAAGTACCTGTGAACAATGTGTCCATGTGGCACTCTGACCACAGCATAGACAGACCCACAATGCACACACAATCCATCACCTTGAAAATAACTGATTGTTTGAGAGCCTGCCATGTCTTTCGCGACACATTGATAAGGCCCACCATGTGAAAGCCCTATAACTATGAATCAATCTGGGCAAAATGGGAATTGCATTGATTGATGTTGCCTGCATTTCAGATGGTGGGAGATTGGAGCAGTGTGAAGGAGTGTTGGTCAAGTCTAAGACAGGAAGCGGCAGAGGGGAGGCTACAGAGGGTTTAAGAAGAAGACATTTAATGAGATGAAAAATTTGGGAGACATTTTGACAAACAGCCCATGGATGTAGCTGACTCTGGCACATGACTCTGTGGGAGGGTGTCTGAGTGTGTCTCTGTGGGGAGTCTTGAGTCATCAAGACTCCTTGTCGGGGCGTGTGGAGCTGGGGTGCTGCGGTGCTGCCATGCTAGATGAGCAACACAGAGAAAGAGGAAAAGAGCAAGTTTACCAATGGGAAGAGGCATGACAGTGAAACTTAGGCGATGATTAGATGGGTGGGATGAAGTGAAGTGGGCTGTAGGAAGTGCAAGTGGGAGACAGTTGGAATTACTGAAGTAGAGAGAGAGAGAGAGAGAGAGAGAGAGAATAGCATGAATGAAGACTTGGCTCTGTATTATCCTTGAAGATCCATAAACTAAGAAAAGGCTAAATAAATGAGCTCAGAATTAAAAGCATGTTTGTGAGAGACTTGAGTCATGTATGAGAAGATGAGTGTGAATGGACAGAGAAAGAGCGGTTGTCGGCAGCTTAAACATAGTAAATTGAGCTGGCGAAAGTAAGATGAATAGGAAAAACAACAAGATGTCCTGGGGTATGACACAAACATAGGTTCATTTACAGCACCAACCCTAATAAACATTGCACTTGCACGCAGAGACACAAGCAATAACAATCCCAGAATCCCAGAGATGTTGTAATTGAGGCAGCTGTCTTCCATCATTCCTCAACAGCTCTATTTGGGTCTTCATTTTGATCACTCCTGGAGCCTGCTGGCACACATAAAAGCTGCACAGGGCCAAATTGGCAGAGGATGCTTTACTTGTATTCTATTTGTTTGTTTGTTTGTTTGTTTTTATTATTATTATTCTTGTGAAAAAGCCCCATCAAGTTGTGTAGAGCTGTATTCTTTGGCTTCAGTTTACACAACACTGTATAGTAGGGGAGATTTCTTTTTTGTGCGATGAATATTCTCTGATGTATATGACTGTGTAAACAGTGAAAGCAGAGTATCCAAATGCAATGTTCTTCAATTTGTTAAAATTTCAAGACATTAAATTTTAATTGTCTTGAAGAGTGAGCTGTCTCTAATTCACTGTGGTATTATTTCTAAACACTGCTGAACTCCCAGCGCCCCAAACCCAATCAGGATTCATTGTATTCAGAGAAAAAAGGCATGTGCTATAGCAGCTGCACATTGTAGGCAATAGGCATACTGCATGTATTTATTAAAACCTTCACTCCGCGATATCATGGCCAGACTGCACACAGAACAGTCTTATCACCATACAGATTTACAAGTAGGTTCAAAAACAGCCAAAAGACAAGGCAATCAGGCGAAACAAAGTCACAAAGGTTTTCAAATATTTGCTGTGATAATTGGGAAGATTTTCGCTGACACAAATCTCTGCTGTGCTAAGTGTATAAATCCTACAACCTGCCTACTCATTCCAAACACAGTCATGAGATCTTGTGCCTGTTTATCTATAAAAACAACAAATCCAACGACTTGATGCTTTCTCAGACATTCTCTGTATGCCCCTGACCCTCGATCGGCTCTCTCTTGCACACACACAACCAGACCTAGCCACTCTGTTGGCTGTAAGTGGTGAGACTAAAAGATTCAGTTCAGCCAGTTGACAAATGCTGTGCAATTAACTGTCAAGATAAAAGCCCAATTTAACAAAAATATCAAGTATAATTATTATTTTCAGGCTCAGACAGAAATGCAAGTGCAACATTTGTTTAAAAGTATGAATGTTGTTGTATGAAAAAAATATATCTTCATTGTGATTCATACAAAACCATAGGTTAATATCCAAAGTAATCAAAAATAGTTTCCAGATCTTGGTTTGTACTGTATATCGAGACTGAATATCAGAAATTCAATCAGACAACCAAACACAGATATGCCCCCTTAATGGAACAATGCAGGACCCTTGGGAAGTAGGAATACAAGATTTGCATTAAATCAAATTTATTCCAATTGATAATAAAAGTCAAAGGTGCAAAATATTGCATTTTATTTTGCACTCTTGAGGCAACTGGGACAGCAGCCAAGATCTTTCTACCTGTAGGGATTCAATGGGGAGCTCTGTTAATAATGGGGAAATGTTCTTTTGTAACCTTAATTTATTCCTGCTTGGATGAGGGTTCTAAGAGTTTATTTCTCTAAATAACACGGTCACATTAGCAAAACCACAAACAGCTAATAGCCTTTGGTCTAGTGATAAAAGCTGTGAATCACCTCTGCCCTGCCTGGTAAAAGCTGCCAATCCCACGAGGGCCAGGGTGCCAGTGAAATGATGAAAATTGAAATGCTGAGAAAAGGAAAGAGGCAAAAGGGAAACAAAGACGTAGAATATATTGGAGATAGGGGAGAAAAATAAAGACGTGATAAGGTAGTGGTAACTTTTCAGGACAAAACAGGCTTCAATTTGGGAAGAAGACAGATTTTTCTTCATTTACCACTGTAGTTAATAACTGTCAAAGTAAGAGTGCTGCAGCTTTGTAATAACCTCTGTGGAACGTTGATAATAACTCCTGCTGGTTCTCCAGCACTACAGCTCCAAATACTGTGGGACTGATAAGAAATTAATAACTTGTAACTGAAACTTCTGTTTACATTTAATTTGAAACCTGCAATGACCTGTATGGGCCCAACAGGTTTTGTAATCCGAGGCACTGTGGATTCTTTCATAATCACAAAGTGAATTGTTGTAATTCTCTCCGCCACACGCCGTTTCCTTTAGAAAGCACTTGAACATCTTTTCTTTCTTTTTAGGACATTAAGCAATGTTTGGATTAAATGATATTCACTTCAGTGGAACATTTTTAAAGTGGTAGGAAAAAAAAGAAAAAAGTTACAAATGAAAAAGTGTCTCTGTTCTTTATTAGGGTTTCTCGAATCCCAGCACTTCAGAGTACAGAAGAGGTATGTATGTATATATCTAGACTGTCACAGATCTGCACTGGCAGACCATGCTCTCTCACACAGACACACAGCTACACTAATCAGCACTGCGTTATAAATATTATTCCTAGGGACAGGCTGGTTATCACTCTGCAAAAGCTGCTCTTTTGCCAAAGTCAGTGTTTTGCCAAAAATTCAATTTAGTCCAGAATCAATGAACATTTGGAAGTAGGGTAATGGAGAAGTGTAACACTGTGTGTATTAGCCCCTATCAGCTGATTCAAAGCAAAATTAGTCTCTCTGGTGGGTGTTCTTTTCCTTCTTTATTGAGCCAAGCAAATTTGAGCTTTTTGAAAATCAATTTGTAACTTATAAAAGCTGGTAATCTATATTTTTAGACAGTAGCTCTAGTATTATCTGTATTCATGTATTTAGTTTATTATACAGTTTATTTCATTTATTACCTATAATCACCTTTTTAGTTTTGTTTTTTTGTTTTGTTTTGTTGGTCTTTCTGGCAATGTACTGAATTTCAAAGTAAAATTGGCACGCAGCCTTGATTATGTATTTGTACACTGGAAAAATAAATGAAAACACAGTGACAGTCTCAAGTAAAATAATCAAAAATCTGGAAAAGTGAAAGTTGCCTGACTGTATCTCAAAGGTAGAAATAAATGTTCACTTCTTGACTTTCTGCAAAGCATAAGGAGTTTGCATCCAGAAGCAATGAAAGCACTAGCTCTAAAAGTAACCTCCCCACCTCCGCCCCCCCATTACACACACACATACACACAGAAAGGAATGGTGAAGGACGAAAGGCAAAAGAACTCTCCGGATTCAAAAAACAGACTTCAATGCCCCTTGTGCACTGAGCATCTTACCTCTTTCTCTTTAAAATAGCTCTCACTGTCTTGTGCAAAGTACTGGTCTCGCCTGGTTTTCACTCACTTTACTCCACTTCTGCATGGACTTTCATCTCAGCCCTTTCCTCTTTCCTCTCTCTATTCTCTTTTATTTTTGACTCGCCTCTTTCATTCCCTCAAATTAAACTGCCATTTTGCCCTTTAAACAAAGCGTTGCCCCTTTTCTGTTCCTCAGCCTCTTCCTCCAACAACACTCACACTGTGCGGATTCTACCCTGCTGTCAGGGCTTAGATTGGACTCCTGATGATAGCTATTCACTAAATTTCACTGCACTCCTCGGTGACCATGCTGGGACAACAATGGAAGCACAAGACTGTACGCAGCGGACCTTTTACTCATTTTGCTCCTTTAAAGTTATAAATGACTCTTCTGTTGCTCTAATCACCAATATCTCATCTCGCTTTGTGTCACTCCTGCTGCCTATAATATTATGTCAATACTACTCCAGTGGTGTATAAGAAATGTCATTATTACATAAAAAACAGATATGCTGCTTATAAAAGGTGTCCCTCTTTAAGTTCTTTTTATGCTCTCCAAGCACCTTTGCTTCAGAATACTAAGGAAAACCATCTAATCCATATAAGAAGTTTGATCAGAGTACAAAATGAGCTTAACATATGTACACCCTTGTCAATAGATGTTTCAGTTGAACACTTCAGCAGGTTCTGAGAATGATTGTTTTGAAAGTCATGCTGTAAAACATTCACATCATCCATCCTATCTCACACACAAGCACAACTGTGAACATTTTTAACTGCTCAGCAAAGTAGGGTGGCGGTATACAGGTGGTAAACAGGGAAGCAGCTGGCAGTGAAACACATCTCGCTGTCAATTCAATACAGCAAATGATGCACATTATCATAAATTGGTGTTTTTTTCTGCCAGATCTTCAGCCTCTTTAAAGCCTGATGACTTTATTTTGTAAATGTGACATCAGCAGTTTCTCAACTTTTCAGTTTCTCTTACAGTGTAAAGGTTTAAGTTAGATCTACTGGCACTTCTATAACCACCAGAACAGCATTGCCTATTCCTATTACTACTATAAATGCTGATGCTACATTTTTTAAGTTAATATAATAGTTGTAGTGGGGGCTGTGTATGGGACTGCTCTCACTGTGTGTAACAGCACAGAACTGACAGCAGGCTGCCAACAGTAAAGTAGTTTCTGTAATTTGAGTGGAGAGTTTCCTCCCAAAGGCTTCTCATCATTCTTCCTTGCACTGCAAAGGAAACCTGAGGCGTTAAAGCACACACTCACAATATCAGTGACAGAGTCCTAAGCAGCACAGTGTTTGGTGCGACTGGAGGCAAAAAATCATGATTACCCAATGAAAGTTATGTGACTGGTTGTTCCCACCTTTACACTGAGAGACACAGTGGAAGAAAGATGTTCACAGACAGCTGGAGATTCTGTTTAAGGCCTGAGTGTTTGGCCTTTCCCAAGTGGGCTCTTCATCCTTTGCTCTCCTATTTCCTCTCCTCTTTCTTCTGTTTTCTCAACTCTGTCTTTCAGGTCTCAGAGCTTCACAGCGCTCATAAAAATTTAAAGCTGTCTATTCACGTCCATCCATCTATCTGTGTCTGTCTGTCAATGTATCTATCACTGTCTCTCTATACGTCTGCGTACATATGTCTGTCTCTCTCTGCATCTCTCCTTCTATTTATATCATGTATGCATCATTCATCCCTTTATCCATCCATCTGTCCATTTATCCCTTCATCCATCCATATTTATATATGTATCATCCATTCCTGGATGTGGATGTATAGCATATACATACCAATGCTTACGTGCTGTCGCTGGGCCAATGTGAAACATTAGCTTGAATTACCAATTTCCATTAAGTCACCCGCTGCTTTTTAAAAGGCTGGCAACGCAATCACACACACATTCAGAGATCCGTACAGTAAATGCTCCCATAGTAACGCCTGCTCGCTCACACCCTCACAAGCACAAACGCACAACATATGGAAGTATATGTAGCGTAACTACTGGAGCAAATCAACACTGAAACAAAAGAAGGCTGAGGAAAAACTGGAGGGAAGAGGAGCTGAGAAAGTAGGTAAACCTTGGGAATATGAGACTAAAACTGTAGCCAACAAAGACATAAGACAATAGAAAGAATTGTAAAGGTCAGAAAAGGACAGTAGAACACAGAGGCAATCCAGCTCCTTTTTCAGCTGTTACTTGGAAAGATTATTTTTGGACACGTTGAGGCATAAGTGCTTTGGCTGCCATACCAAACAGTAGAGTGCAATAGGAATATATAGCTTGCTGTGACTGACAACGCAGGACTGCTGAAGTGACAAAAGCATTATGTTTCAATCTAGGAAAAAAAAAAGAAAGAAATCTTTTCTCCATTTTCATCTACTTTTACAAAGTCGTTCCATCTTTTCCAAATTTCTTTTCTTTTTATAACGTGTGCTCCTTTCACTTGTTTCTCTTTACTTCCTCTTGTCTCCATCACACACACACACACATGCACGTACACACACACACACACACACACAGACAGAATGCATTATCTGCCAATTTCCCAATACACGGTGTGGCATGTGTAAGCTGAGTCAGCAGGGCCCTGCATTTGAATGGCTTTCTGATTTCTGCTTCAGTGGCAATCACCCCATGAGAATCCGGTGTGAATGTGTGTGAATGCTTGCTCCCAAGCTTGTGTGTGTGTGTAAGTGGCTGAAGATAAAGCTATGAGTCATACTAAATAAGACCCTCAAAAATTACTATCCTTTATTTTCCTTGTTGAGTTTGGGTGCACAAAAGAACCCTGGGCAGGAGCACGCCAGAGGGAGGAAATTTACAGCACCACACGAGCAACCTCCTTCATCCACAAGGGTCTGAGTGATGTACGTTCCTCCATAAGAGGCTCTGTGCATATGTCTGTCCACCCTCAAGTTTGCTTGGTTTGCATGGCCACTACTTTACAGCAACATCAACTGGCACGTAGACCAGAAAGTATATAGTAAGAGCAATTATGCATCGGCAGAGTCTGCAGCTGTCTGTGTACATATCTACAAGGGAGTATAAATATGGCCTTAAAAAAGAAATAGTGATGGAAACACCGTCTCTGTGACAGAACCACCAACAGCTTCCCAGCAATTGCAGATGTCATTTTGGCTATGGATAAAATAAATCCTTGAAAGAAATGGGTAGTTTTCAGACACAGCATTTGTCATATTTTGTATTAAACCATTTACATCAAAAAAGGCTACAGCAGGGCAGCTGAATGTATAAACAGAGACATAAATTGTAAATAGGGAAACAAGCCATCACTTTAATAATAAAGAATAAATATCCAGTTAATTTCAAACTATTAACTCAATGGAGTAGAAGAGAAATGAAGCTGTAATGTTGTCATGCAGTAATGCCGTGAGGTATTACAATAGTAGACCTGGTGTATGTCTATGGTCCAAGATTATGTCAGTTCCACTGTTGCTCACTTAATTAGTCAGGTAATTATATAAAGACTAATTTCTGAAAGTCTCAGAGTTCTTTTGCACAGAGGGTCTTTCTTGGATCTTGAAATAACTACATCATAATCAACGTGATGCATTTCCTGGGGACTCGAGCAACAATCAAACACATAAGCACACACAGGGATGTTGTGCTTCATTTCTTTTCTAAATAAATGCATCATTTAACAGTGTGCCAACATGAAGAGCAATAATATGTGTTGTATGTCCACACACACACACACACATCCACACCATCATCAAACAAAGCCACAAAGCTGCACTTTGTAATGTAAATCCGACCTCGCTGCAGAGTCTCACGAGAGGGAACATACACATTTGAAAATCAAACACTGACACCAACTTAAATCTGCTCCATTTAATCTGGAGCATTTTCTGCTCCATGTGAATCTGCTCACAGGAGGGTAGAGAGAGATGCAGAGAAAAAGAGTGAGCGAAAGACAAATGTAAGGAGGGGGAGGGTTCATACAAATGTGCTGAGTGAAGTCACATTTTCAGAATAGATGCAGAGTTTGCCATTAATGTACAGCAGTGTAAAAAAGAAATGCAAAAGAGCCAGAGAGAGAGAAGAAAAACAAAACAGGATGGAGAGCAAGTGGAGAGACGTGGTGGCTGCAGTAGTTCTTGTTGTCAGAGCTCTGCTCTCTTAAGCCAAGATCTAAATCATTCCCACATAAACACCTCCAGGTTAGAGGGATTTATTCAAGATGTATTTCTTTTATATGTATTTCCCAACCATTCCTTTTTCTTTGTTATCTCCCTGACTGTATTTTTCTTTCCCTTTCTGTCCGTCTGTTGTCTCTGTCTCAACACCCACACCGTCTCTCTACTTCCCACGATTTCTATGTAACCCTGCCATTGTTTCCGTCACTGCAATTAAGTGAAATGCGCGATTGACGGAGAGATAACAGCGTCAGAGTTAAGCCTCACTCAAACAGGCCTCTGATAAAAAGGCACGTCTAGACTTCACGTATAAACCTTCAGGTCATTTGTCCAAGACCTGTCCACTGATTGATTCTTCACTTTTACCATTTGCAGTGGCTACATCTTTCTCTGTCTCTTTCTTCTTTAGTTCATCAGACATCATTTCCATTGTTTCACTCTGTATTTTAGTCACAAAAGCTTTTAAAGTGGACAGCTGTTAAAGGCATCGTCTGTGGACCGTTTAACAACCAACAATTATCACCTGCAGTATTTTCCCACCTTACTCTTGCTTCTCTGAAATGATCTGCTACCCACACTGATTCTGTCATTTTCTGTGAGTCGAGATTTCTGCTGAAGTCATCATTGCCCAGGTACATGCTATTTAAGATGTTGTCTGTGTATGCCTCTAGATGGCCTTCAGGCTTTTCTCAGTTTGCTTCCTCCCTCCTTTCACCTTTCTGTGAAGGCCTTTATGCCCGGTATAGTGATAAGATGCAATTTTCCTTCCTGTTACAGCTGACGTTTCCTACTTAAAATACATTAAAAACACACTGGTTAGGGAGAGACATCAGTAAAGTTGGTGATTTGATAAATGGAAGAACACGTAAATACCTGCGATTCAAGTAAATTCATGCAAAAACACTTTACTTCAAGTCTCCTGTTTGACAACACACAAAAATACAAACATGCCCACAAGATGTTCAGTGGGTACCTCCTGTGCTGAGCTGCCATCCCAATTCAGGACAGATCTCAGCAGCTAACATCTCCACAGATGAAGAGTTAACAGATTGAGGTGATGTCTAATCCTGCTCCAAGAACCCACTGCTAATATTTTACATGTTGATGTGATGCCACAAACTTCTCTCCCTCCCCTCTCCTGCTCCGCTGCTTCCATGTCTCCATCCACTGCCGCTGTCCCTGTTTCCATATCATATCATAGTTAGTCAACAAGCTTGACTCACAGCAGCTGAATCAGTCAAGTTTAGACTGAATACAAAAGGATGGGCCAAAAATAATGTGTGCATTGTCTCTGCACCCACATTAGGTTATTACTTGGTGATACAGTACATGAACAAATCAAAATCTACTCTTGTTGTCTCATCATTATTCATCCTGTATCCATAGGTTAACATTGTAACCTGCTGCTTCAATTTGTGCGTTACAAGCAATAACTGTGCTAAAGGGAAAAGTCATTAACAAGTTTTGTAAGATTTCAAAATAACATTTCTATGCAGTACAAAGAAAGATAATTTCTTCTTTTTGCTCTGTAAGCGCTTCTCTGTGCTTGTTTTATATGATGCTAATTTAATGCACTCACAGAAAATTAAACACGTCAAGTGTGAATTAGGAGAGCCAATGTGTAATGCACCACAAGCCCCAGGTATTAAACTACCAGCTAATGAGTTAAGAGCACTAATTTTAAGTCTGCTCAAATAAATATGGCAATATAGGGCACTAATGATCCTGGTTTAACCTTGCCTGTTTGTTTGTTGGTGTAGTGGTACATCTGAAATTTTCATTTTCTTTTAATGATCTTTTTAGTGATCATAATCAGGGCTGAAGGTAATTTCCTGCTGATCACAGGTGCAAAGTTCAAAGTTATATTCTAAAAGCTCTCTTGATGTGGCCACCAGTTATAACATGTCATCAAATCTACAAAAAAACACTCAAAACCACAATTACAAAGATTATCTCTCCACCTCTTCCCAACGTTCACTTCTCTTTCAAGCTCCCCTCCCCCTGTCTGATTTTTCTCTGCAAATTCAACTCCTCTTTTACATTCAGCTCGTTTCTAAGCAGCACATCTGCCTTTCTGAGGAGAAAACGTTATGGCCTTTGCTCTCTAGCCTCTGAGGTTCAAAACTGCAAGTCTAGACAGGTGAAATTTGAACCCTAAACTGTGACACAGCACAGCTTAGGCTGTGGGTCAAATGCATTCAACACTCGCCTTGACCAATTAAACATTCTGTTGGGGGGTACTGTAGATAATAAGGCTTTGTGCACACGCACACAAAACTTGCTGACTCGCATTTAAAATTCATTGCACATGCACATTAACAGCCCTGCTAGGGATGCTGAACACACATGCTGTAAGAACACACTCTCTTCTTCACTGTGTCTACTAGATTATCTGCTACAACCATGCAACTTTTGGTTTTCACGTTAATGTGTTTTGTTCACACACACACACGCACACATACACACACGGATTGTGTGTGTACATGCATTCTTGTGCATTGTATGTTTGCAAAGGAGTGAAAGGAGACACCAGTTAATACATTATCCCGATTGTTGAAGCATGAAATCCTGCCCTAGAGAGACATTACAGGCTGTTCTCCTATTGATCTTCACTTCACAAACTTCTGACTTCCTGGTTCATCTGTTTTGGTTTGTCCACACAAAAAGGGAGACAGACGGGGAGACCAGACCGTACGTAGCAAGTATATAATGCAGCAAGATAATGACAATACTCAGCAGATGTTTTTGATAAAGAGACAGGAACAAAGACCAACACTTCTCCACACTCAAGCTTGTGCAACAGAAGTTTAAGCCATCCCTTCATTCATCATTCCAGATCATCTTTCCTGTGTTTTACTTGATTTGTTTTCTTATGTATCTCTCCATACTAGACAGACATAACTGGTTCCAAATGTTGAAGACAATGGTTCAAAGGTATAATAGCAGGCAGGGACAGAAGAATTGATTTGATGGCGTTGCACTTATGTTGGTGCAACGGAACAAACAGACATAGTGCTCTGCAGAAAACAATATAAAGAAACCCTCAGGGGGGGATATCTCACATGCTATATGTGAGCCTCCTTATACATACGTTCTTTCCATTCCACTAGAGAGGGGAATTTCTGTCCTCAATTTCATTGCTATGAAGTTATGCTATGCTGAGTAATACTTAATATAACATCTATTATAAAAAAAATCCTCTAAGGGATAATACAGCTGCAAAGCTGCCATAATGTAAGCATACAGGCCTATCCAGTATGCCGGCATCTATATGTTGGCACCAAACGCAATTCTTTTCACAACTGTTCACACAATTGTCACAGCATAAAATGACTTGACCAGGACTCTGGCTACTGTAGTCGAACAGGAGGCTACAAATTATAACACACAGTTGGACAGCAACAGTGACACCTGTGTTCTCAACGGGGCATACAGAGAACTAGGAATATGCGTGTGCATGAGTTTGTGTGTGTGCTCATCCAGGAAATCTGCTTTCATGACTACTAGCAAGTTTTTGAGATAGAAAAAGAGCTTAAAACACAGACACAAACACTATAGTAATAAATAAAACAAGACAGAGTCTGGGTTTGTACAGGACCATCTGAAACATGATCACTCAGGACTGCTTATTGACCAGCATGATTCACTTCCTGTAACAAATCCAACAGCATGAGAGCAAGAGTTCCACTCAGAGGGAGCGAAGGCTGCTGACTCAGGTCATATGGCTTCACATAGGAAAGAGGAATGAAGAGAGTAAGAATAAGCTAAAGGAGGAGAGTGCTGTAATAAGGTAAAAGGATAGAGAGAGATAGAGAAGATGTGGAGGAAGAGGGAGGGACAGCAAGACAGAGAGGATGAAATAGGCAACATAATCACTGACATTATCATATATTTAGAAAATACACAGCGTTATGCAATATATTGATGCTGGGGGCAGAAGATTATCAGCTACCTTCAAAGTTTCTTTTTCAGCTAAACTTGACAATCTCATATTAACACTCACCAACACATAAACATATGTAATTCGAGGTGGGAAATTTATAGTGGACAATTTCATTTTTGATCTTTTATTATATGATGACTGCCAAGCAGCCCACTGTCAGCCACCCAACTGCAGCTGGCAACAACAGTCCTTCTTCTCCTCTGCAGCCTTGGTGAGTCTGGCATCGCAGCAAATGTACAAATTCTCTACCTGAGCAGAACAAGAACCAGTGTCACCAACTGCAGTCCAAGATGGGGGGGGGGAGTCACAGAGCAGTCTCATAACAAGAGACCTGCCTGTAAGCAGGGAAACATGGAGCCAGAGGAGATGGGCCAGCAATTGAACTTTCTAATTAGAAGAAACGAGAAATAACAATTATGTGCCTTATTTGTAGTTATGCATATATTATATGAAGTTGCATTGGTCGATTCAAAATACTCATACCACTTCAGAAATAAACAACGTTGCTCCCGGGAGTTACAGTTTTGATAAGTCACCAGATCTACAAGAAACTACTGAACTTCATATCACAGCGTTCTTCCGTTTGTAAGGTGGTCAAGTTACTCAATGGATTGCTTTTATACTACAGGGAGTGTTTAATAAAATCTGAGCTTTAAATATTACCTTAAACATCCATCTGTGAAAGTGTTTCTGTAATGGGAGACATTTCCTGCCATGCGTTCATTTGCTAATGGTAAAGATCAATCCTAATTGTTGCTGCCATATTGAAGAACTCACCCCACATCATCACTATATTAGTGGAAAATGTTGTCCTGGGACTTTTGGTAGAATATGAACAAAGGTAATGTCAGTATTGAACAAAGAAACAGCTGCTGCATTTAAAATACCTTACTGCTGCTTTTTGGCCATATAGGAGCAAGTCAAGTATTTTCTATTTGAATTGATGTGGTATTTGAAAGGGAAAGGAGGAGTGAGTAAAATGTTGTCACAGCATTGTCTTGTTCAAATTGGTGGCATAGACGGTGGTAATGAGTTTAAATACTGCTTTTATGAATGTATTTTGCCTTTTTCAACACACCAGCACAGAAGAGTAAAAATTCCTTGGCTCATTTCAGACATAATACTATTCACATAATAATCTGGCCAGTAATTGATGTTTCCACATTAACAGGAGTATACAATCGTTATGACGGGTACACATCATCAAAGATCAAAGGACAGCCTCAAGACAATTTTGGAAAAATAGAAATAGTTCTTTAGGTAAGAGACTGTACAACAACATAAGTCCCACAGCCTCAGCAGCACAAAAACAAGTGACTACAATCAATCCAGACATTCTGGGATGTGATAAACTATTGCTCAAACAACCTTCTTGTTGCATCAGGGTGTTCTGGGGTCAGAAAGAAAGCCAGAAATATTAACTGAGAACATGACAATGTTCTCGCTCAGTTAGAAACTCAGGATTATAGCCAGTAGTTTCACTCTGAATCTCTTGTGATGAACTGTGACATCAACTCTTTTTCATCCTTTCTCTGATCTTTGTCTTGCATGCTACAACACTGGTCACGGACTGCCATAACCCAAACTATTTTAACTTCTCATAAGACAGTTGTTGCTTTGCTATTGTAGGTGTGCTATGTTTTTATGGCAGACTTGTTTTAAGTTATTTTTGTTATTTCAGGACAGTAGACAAAGACAGGATAGTCAGGGAAAGAGAGGGAGGGGATGAGGAGAGCTGGTTTTGAACTCATGGCCACTGCTATGGGTTAGGACAATAAGTCTACATAGGTGAGCCACCAGTGACCTGTTTTATGCAAGACTTATGCAAGACTCACTGACCAATAACAGGCATGTGGCAAGTGGTCTTTTTTTTTTTTTTTTTTTTATCAGTTACTGGCAGACCTCATCAGTTATATTTCCATAGCAGAAAAATATACTTTTGATTATTACTTGGGAATCAACAAAAGATCTTCCTTGACTTGTCATACCAGATTTGACACCATTTAGTTTCACCAACATCAGCAACCACTTGTGATTTTTGGTCTGTCATATAATTACATGAGGTGAAGAAGTGAAGTTTATCTAAGACATAACAGGACGGGGGTCGTCAAAAATAACAGTGTGAATCTTTGTTTTACCTCAAAATAACTTGTTTTTATCATGTAAACCTCTAACATCATGCAACACTATACCTTCTCCTCATCTCTGCTCCTCTGTCTCATCATGTTTGCTGTTGCATCCCTCTCATTGGGCTCCTTCACTCTGTGCCCCAGAGAGCTGCAGGAGATGTTTTTTGTCCTTCGTCTGACACATTGTGCTCCTGTGATTTATACCTCTGCACCGCTACCTCTCTCCTTCTCTCTCCCCCCTCTGTGTCTTTCTGTCCCATTCACTTCTACCTCCTTGTAACTCTTGCTCATTGTCCATTTCTTTTTGGCGTGCCTCAACACGCATACACCTGCAGACACGCTGACACAAGGACATGTGCGTGCACATTCACACCAGAAATAGCCCCAAGCCTCACTGAGTGTAGGGGGGGAAGTCTCTAATCCTGTCCCAGAGAGAGTGAGCCTGCTGGGGGATTAGAGTAGGGCTGTGGGTGGCTCAAAAGATGGAGGGCATAGAAGGGTGGACAGCTAGTGAGAGGGTGGGAGAATGAGAAATACCTCTTTCAGAAGGACACAGTGATGTAAGGAAGTCCTGTGGTGGCCGTAAATCTGAATGAATCAATGCGTGTCATTAAAATTGACTTCTCAACCCCTTCCTGACCTGGATGGAGTTTAGGCTGCAGCTTACGTCATGTTTCTGTGTTTCTGATGTTTCTGTAAGCAATGTAAATTTCATTTCAGCTCTCTGATTCTTCAATGGTCAAGTGAGATGTTTGGTAATGGACCAACTACGCAGAGAAAAGTGAAACTGACACTCAGTTCTCTTTACTTAATATAATTCACTTGCTAAACAGTGAGTATGGAGTAGCAACAGATTTGAATATTTTCGAGGAATAAAATGTACCAGCAGTGTCACATAAATGGGGTCAGAGGTTGGCAGCACTCAGTAGACCCATCTTCTCGGTGTTTCTGTATGCTGTTGGTCCAAGTATTTCTACTGAAACTGAAAGTGAACGCTAAGGAGGGTGTAGTGGTTAGAATATAAACATGTTTATGTTTTTCCTCAATACTGCATGACTTTCAAATAGGAGTCAAATGGGAGTATGGATGTACACACTTTAAGGTGCATATGAGTGTGTTTGTGTACAGGGGAAGCATTCATGCAAAACTAATCCCACTCTACACTCTCCAGCAGGTTCCCAGCATGGGAGTGCAAGCCAATGAAGATGGAAGTATAAGTCCCTTCACCCTATATCTCCTTGCATTTGAAGTAGAGTGCAAAATTATTGAAAGCACTATTACTGGTATTCAGTAATAGTCACATATGGACAGAGTGACTAAACACAGGCTCGTCCTTGCTGTCAGGAAATCTGGTTTCTTTCAAGTAAACAGAGTAAAACAAAGTGTTTCTCTTTACTTCCTCCTGTTGGCATTGCTCCCACACCAACAGTACTTTGTGACAGGAAACACCATGTGTGCCAGCCTTTCCTTTGATATGGAACATCATGAGCGGTTTCACAGTATTCAAAGTGAGGCTACTGTCACAAGCCTTCTGCTTTGTTTATGTGAGTGTTACACTTCCAGACATTTGTGTCATATACACACATGCTGTCTATACACACACCCACACATCCATCCATCCACTTCAAAGGGAATGTGGTCCTCCATACATACATGCTGGTCAATTGTGACGGCACACTAAAACTGAACAGCAGCACTGCAGTGGATAGTTCCACGGTTTCTGTCAAAATATCACATACATGCTAATATACACAACATCATGGGAATGAGAATGAGCTCCCTGGAGCTATTTCTTATGATTGAGATGTCTCATGCAAACTTGCACTTTGCATGTGTCATACCCCCAATTACTGCTCCCAATGACAGCAGTCGGCCTCATTTAAAAGGGGTTCTCATGTGCAGATTTTATGCTTGGGGCCAAATCCAAGGCAAAGTTGTGGCTTATAAAAAAACTGATCATGAAAAAGAGTGTACTGTAATTTTCCATTTTTGTGAGGCATCAAGAAAAATAAACACCAGTGTATCACTGCCCAGGGTGAGAATGCCTTAATAGTATTTTCTCTTAAAGCCATACACTGGAAAAAAGAATAATATAGATTCATTTTTGTGTCATTATTATATAATTATTATGGTAGAAAATCTTTTACCCTGCAAAGCCCTGATAATATATACACTGCTTATTGCCGTTTTTTCCCTAAATACTGACTAAAATGTCTGTTTTTCGAAAACGTTTGGTCTTTAGGAGAAAAGATGAAGAAATTATTCAAACTAAATGTGCTGTTTCATTATTGCATTTTCTTTGCATCATGTGCACTGAATATACTTAAATGTACCCTGATTTAGCTGTAATGACAGCTAACACAAGCTGCTCTTTAGGGGCAAAAATCCTACTATAATACTGTATGAAATTATGTCCCATCAACATGTGCATTATGCTGAAATGAAAACCAAATGGCCACTCATGAATGGTGGCTGTAACACATCTTCACATTTGCGGCTAGAAATGATATGTGGGGGTAGAAATGACAGCTGGCTCTGTGTGTGTGTGTGTACACTTTTGGGTGGGGGGCTTAAATCCAAACCAAATGCAGATGATGGGTTTAATCCGGCCGTTCAGTAGGTCATGCTGAGGATAGCTACTGTGTTTTAAAGCTGACTACATCTTAATGACATACCCAGTCAGCATATATCCATGAATTATTGTGGCCATGTAGCTTTATAGCAGCTGTGTCAAACACAATCAAAGACATGCTTAGATTCCCTATGTTAATGCTAAATTTCCTAATCTATGTATTATACAAGGAGGAGAAAACTAAATTCTATATATTCTGCAAATTTGAGAATTTGAATTCGCAATAGATTTGTCAGAGAGCATAGAAGGTGAACAGAGAGGAGACACACAGAAGGCAGAATGAAATGAGAGATAGCAGAGGTGGAAAAGAACAGAAACAGAATGGGTGGCAGAAAACAAGTAAGAAAAGAGGACAGAGAGAAAGTTAGAGTGGTGTGCTCCATGGCTGACCCCTGTTACATGAGTCCCCCCGACAACACTAGAAACCTGTTAACAACAGGAGTCCATTTAGCTTGGAGTGACTACAGTAGCGGTTCAGAACTGGACTCTGCGCCACCCTTTCCATTAGTCACAAAGAGATGTTCACACAGTACATAGAGTAGCAAACACACACACACACACACACACAGAGGAATAAACAAACAGGCCAAAAATACATAAGCAGAGAAAAAAAAAAGATGTGCACCCTTTTTCTCAGAGGTCATGAATGTTCACCCTCTTAACCACTTAGTCTTCTTTCGCTGATGAGTTTCTTTCGGAAAGTTCACTTGAAGAGAGTAGACAATGGAGAAACATGCATGTGAAGAGGACTTGTATCCTCCAAGGAAATCAGCTGTAAGCCCAAGAAATAACACGGTCTAAGAAGGGAGGGCATTCAGGGAGCAAGGGTAAAGAGGAGAGGAGTGTTGAGGGGAAAGGTTAGAGTTATAGGAGAAGAGAGGGGTCTTTAAATGTTACAATTTAAAAGGTCAGAGTTGATTACCAATATTGATCCCATCTGGACTGTAACAGCCATTCCATGTAACTCCAAATAGAGAGTAAAATATGGTCATATCTTTTTACCAATTAATAGTACACATATTTTTAGTACAAATATATTAATAAATGTAACTGGAAAATGCAGCTGAGCAAAGCTGACATGTAACACCTCTCTCAGTAATTCTCCTATCGTGCTGGGATGCTGGAAAATACTATTGATCCTGTCTGAAGTGCTGTTGCCCTAATTCAGTTTAAAAGGACACGCTCACATGTTGAATCAAACAATGTCTCTACATTTATAGAGCACTGAATGAAAGGCTGTGTTGTACAGATAAAACTGCAAAGATAAGGCTCATAACGAAACTAAAAGAAGGGTAGGGAACTGTATTTATGAAATTTGGAACTAGGTATTTTCTTATCAAAAAGCTAAAAAGAAATAATTTTGAAGAGAAATTGGAAGAATATATATATATATATTAGTGTCTGTTATATTGTTCTCCCAAAGGACTTAAGTGCCTCACAAGAGACAGCTCAGTTAAGAATGAGTGAGGATTCAGAGGAGGTACAAATCACCAAAGCTACTGGCCTTTCAAACAAATAGACATCTGAATGAATATGTGGTCATAGATACAGCTAACTGAGCAGATACAGCCAACCACAGACTGAGACATATACACGCACAGACACTCAAACTCTAAAAGCAAAAATACAAACACAGAATATAATCAAATTATTTGCCTAAGAGATATTGTAGTCTATGAAATGTTCACATTGATTAATGGTTTAGTGTGCGAGTCTGAGTGTGTGTGCTTCTGTGTGTACAGACTACGTTTATGTCTATCTCTGTTTTCTTAGTTATCATGGAGAGAAAACTGAGATGACAAGAAATGTATATTAAGAAAAGTATATTTTAAGAGACAGAAGAGACAAAAAACAGCAAAGGCACGGAGGAGATCTGAGTAATGAGACAAACTAAAGGGACCAAATGAAGAGAAAGAACCAGAGACAAGGTCTAAGTGATGAGACAGATGAGGCAACCATTGAGTGACAGAATGCCAAGGAGAGCGAAGGAGACAGAGACGGAGAAAAGAAAGGATTGCCTTAATGTTATTCCGAGCTTCAATCAGCGCTCACCCTGCTCTGCTCTCACCCAATCATCATAGCAACACACTCACGCAAACACACAGACATGCACAAGTATCTTCCTGCCCATCAACCTTGGCCTGACAGTCTGAGTGCCATGGCAACGGTGAAAGGAGAGAAGAAAGAACTGAGAATTTGGGAAATGGATAAAGGCGTGAATTAATATATAGACCATGAGACATACAAACACATGGAAACGAAATGAAGACAACCGGTTGGCAGACAGACAAGTTGGTCTAATTGAAAAGCCAAACTGATGGCGGGAAAGAAGTGTGTTTAACCAAAGTGAGAGCTAACCCAGGAAGACCAGTGGTGTAGGAACAAGGGAAAAGGGGCAGACAGACATGAAGTGAAAGTGATAAAGCCTGGGTTTAGACAGGCCTTTATGGGTTCACAGACACAGACACTCTTTGAAGCCGTGAAGAGATTTCGGGCTTACGACTCTGACAACGGTGACTGGAGAAAGACGGAAATTTGATTGAAGTTATGCACACAGACATGATGAGATACCACAAATCAAGGAAACAAGATTACATCAAAGATGGATTTTGAAAAGAAAAAAGAAAAAGATGAAAGATGAAGAGAAAAGGAGATGTGCTACAAAGAGCTGCACACATGTTCCACCATGTCATAATCTGAGTAACATTTTTTGAAAGTCATCAGTGAAAGCTTCTCACCACAGACTCCGGCTTTGACATCATTAACACCATCTGTTTGCAGTTAGAATTAGAGAGTCGCTTTCCCTTCTGACCCGAAATCCAGCGCACCACAGCAAAGCTAGGGCCAGGAGTCAGCAACAGTTTACACAATAAACAAATCCTTACCCAAACACCAGTTGCAATGTTTTTGGGATCGAACATTCGTCCCCTTTTGTACCATCATGTTCCTGTTTGAAATGTGGCGCTCTACCATTAAGACCAGAAGTGAGTATAGAAACTACTGGGTAATTAGGCAGATTCAGGTTGGTCCAGCATGTTAAGCATCATGAGTGGTTCTGGGACTCTACAAAGCACTGATGAGCCAGCTGGAGGTATCATGCGTTTCCTGTGTAACTGTCCATCTATCCAATTAAGTCTAATTAAATACACCATTCACTCTTAGTGGCAACGACAGAAAAAGACATTGAACACTTAAAGCATGTCCTCCAAGTGGAATAAAGTAAGTAACATTTACAGCAACCAAAATGCTGCAGGTACAAATGAACAAAGCTGCCAAGTAAAGCACAGACAGAGAGCAATCAGACAAAACACAATTAGCAGACACAGCTTGTTATCAAAACAGGAGCGCAGTCCAAAATCCCTCGAGTTCAAATAGCTGGGATTTTTAAAATCAAAACATTACTCAACTCTAGGAACCTTGGAGTGTTTCTCTGTTGGTTATTTCTTGGTATTTATTTGTAGCAGTTGTCCCAAACCTTTTCCAACTCATGGCCCACTTGAAAATCTCAAAATCTGACCCCATAATAATATGGCCCAAACGATACCATCGTAGGGCATTATCTATTGAGAGAAGTGGTTTGGCAGATGGTATCACAATTTTTAGTATTTCAGTATTTCTTGGTTTTACAAAAATGCATTTTAATACCAGGTGTAAATGGGACATTTTTGAAGCCCTTTCACCTTATGGACCAGTATAAAGTTTGTCCCCATCGCCCTTTGGCTTGTGGATAGAGTCATACTGAAGTCTCCAAAGCACACAAAACCTCTCCCTGCACTCACGGGTACTGCTTCATTATTTTCAAGCCCTTCAGGCGTGAATTTTGCTAACAGCAACCTCAGGGTTTATTTGAATAAAATCGATCTACTCTTGATTACGCTGCTGAAAATTGTGTCAACGCATGACAGCGTCACACCCTCAATTTGTTCTAACAAGCAATAAGATGAGAATACAACCCAAAACCCCAACACTGAGCGCGTAAGTGCAAATAAATGCATGATGCAAACCACACAGAGAGACATGCACAGGGGCATGAAATGGGAAGACATATGCTGATGCAGAAACATGTGGGCAGAAAAACATAAATCCCTGAAAGCTCACACACACAGAAAGGCACTTCAAACACAGGCTCATTAGACCTGCCGAGAAAGGAGAGGGAGTGTTTAATAGCTGTGGGCTTCAAAACACAGCGCATGCTGCATTGCTGAAAATGTGCTTTATTTATGACGACCGTGTGAATGTGTTTTCTTTCGCACGTACCCTTAAGACAAGTCAATAATGTAATTTAGGCTGAGAGTTTACCAAAGGCCAAGGGTGAGATTCTGGTCTCGGTTCAATCTAAGGTTCTTATGATGATGAGCAACTGGTAAAAGACTGTGTATCTTTAAGAATTTATGTGAAAACAAAAAACATTTATAGGATGGGAGGGTTACTTATCCTTCAAGTTAATTTTCTGCTCTCACTGGTTCTTATCAGTGGATTGAGAAGTATGTTGGTCAAACAAAAAACCCATTTTGCACATATTAGTTTCGATATAAATTACGACCTCTTAGCTGTACACCTACACTACTCAGTCTAGTTTCAGGTTACAAGTCTGTTCCAAATCATAGTAAAAACCCTTTTTCCAGTGGCAAACAACTTTTGGGAGAAGGCGGACAGAAAATCTGCCATTTTAAATTGATGTGGTTGTTTAAGAAATGCAAATTTTTCTCAGCAAAACAAAAAAACAAAAACTGTATCTGTCACTATTTATAGTCCTGGATGTGAAGCTTGGGAGTACAGTGGGACACGGAGCAAAGACAGCAAATACACACTGCATTTACACCTTTTGGAATCCAAGCAGCCACATTACCTGCTAAAACAGTCTCTCTTTCTTTGTGTGTGCTTCCATCTGCTTCACTGCAAGGACCTGTTTCCTCTCTGAAACCATTCTTGCTTTTATTGTCTGTCTCTTTGTCTTGCCTTCAATCTGTTCCTTTGTGTCACTCTTTTCTACATTGTTACTGGCTCTTTTTTCACTTCATGTATGCAGTGAACAGGTTCATGGGAGTTCAAAAATAGAGAATTTAAGGTCTCTGTTCTGCATGTGTGTGTATTTGTGTGACTTGTAAGTCATTTTTCAACAGACATTCAGAACTGTCTCAGCTCTTGCCGAAGATTCCCTTTATTTCCTTTTTTCCCCACTCTTGTACTTGTGTGCGTGTGTGTGTGTATACATAAACGCATGTGTGCATGCCAATGTGAGAAACTGAGCAATTTGTTTTATGTGTGTTTTGTTTGTCACACTGTGGCAGGTGATAAAGAAAAAAGCAGAGGGTTGAAAGAAGATGAACAGAGCAGAAGAATCAAGGAGAAATTAGTGAAAAGAAACGGGAGCAGTATTCGGTGAGGGAATAGAGGAGAGAGGTCATACTGAGCAGAAGTGAGCCGGTTGCTTCCACAAAAGAAAATTTTGAAGCGGATTTGAAGAAGAAAAAGTCAAAGTGACTCTGAGGAATATGAGGATTTTTAACTCAGGAACAAGGCCAAGTCATAAAATGATGCCTGTACAAATAATGGCACTGACAATGATCTAATCCAAAACTCATGCTAAATTGTACCTATAAGCCTTCTGATGTAGCCTCGCATGGAAACTGCCACACTGTTTACAGCTGGGAATAAATCATGATTAATTTGTACTATACTTAGTCAAACCAGGATGGAGAGCAAAAGACAAGAGGGAGTGTCAGAAAAGCAGAGATGATGAAAGATTTAAAATGAGACAGAAAGGGAGAGGTGGCGGGCGGAGGGCATTTTAATCATCATAAGGTGAAGGAAAAGTAAGGGTAACAACAAGGAGGAGTGATATATTATTCATAATTAGCTGACTTGTACATTATTTAACAAACATAACTTCGGTGGAAAGGTGCTACCTGAAGCCACCGATTCCCTATTAACAGTCTGAAGGAGCTGCCTTTCTACTAGTCAGAGCCCATCACACAAAGATGTACTCTGATACTAAGCAACACACTACATTCTGCATACAACAAAAACTATCATCACATTGCTCAATTTCTGTAGGACTTCTGCTTCAGTACAGCAGGTTACATCTGTTTTGTTACCCTGTGCTTTTCTAGGCATCAATATTTACAGCCACACAGAGTTTTGTCCACAGCCCTTGCAGGGGTGGAGAGGAGGCCCTGGGCATGCTTGGCACTGGACAAAAACATAACTATGAATGGTAGAAAAAGAAATTAGACGATGTATTTGTTACGACCTCTACCTCTGGAATCACACGTACCCACTGGCCAACGATCGACTCTCCTCTCCAGTGCCTCCTCTGCTCGTCGGCACGACTTTCTCAAGAAGCAAATAATACCAAGCAGTGTGGACTGCCCGTGCTTCTGAGGGGAGACTACAGAGTGTAATCCTGAATGTTTTCTTTTTTTTTTTTTTGAATGATTTTATTGTTTACCGTGCAATAAAAATGTTTCATATTTGACACTACTGGGAGTTTAGTGGATTTGTCTTGCTGGCCATTCTCTTATGGTTGTCAAGTGAGTGCCGGGGTATTTTGTCAAGAGGGAGTCTGCTCCTGTTACGGTGCCGTAGAAGTCATTCACACAGCTTGTGTGTTGTGTGTGTTTGAAACAAAGCACATAACGTAATAATAATAAAAAAAAATGTATCACATAAATTTAAGTAAATCGCAATAGAAATAATTCTGAAATGTCTATTTTTTCCCCACAATTCCAAACATTACTTCTTCTTTAGTGTATTAATGTCACAAATTTACTTTGAGCTGCATTTTTTACCTAGAATCACAGATGTATTATGTATTAATAACCATGAAACAGAACCACCGGCCCTCTGTTACTTTTATGGTTATTCACTGTATTAGTAAATGACAAAGGCCAAACATTGCATAGACACAGAACTGGTGGTCAGATGTGCTACAAATATCTACTTCATACATTTAGAGATAACAGTATCTGTCTATATATCATCAACCTTTTGTTATGTCTGACTGTTTGCAGTAATAACACCAGTCGATTAAAAATGCTTGACAGAGCTTGGCAAGTCTGATTCATGTGGCAAAATCACCACTTCTTATTCAGTTCCTGCTGCAAGGCAGACTGTAGGCCAAGCTGAGACCCTTGGAGCATAACTGACAGTTATACCACCAGAAGAACTACAGTTAAGGCTATTACAGTGCAAAATTGTCCTCACATGAATAGGTTTCTCTTGCTAAGATGGTAACTTGAGTTGTTGTGTTGAAATGAACTTCCAAAATGTAATAGTACCTTGTTTCCTGATAAAAGCAATGCCCTTAAGTTAAAATTGCTTTCCTGGGTAAACATAAGTTTGCTACAAAATGTTAAATTTTAAGACAATTTTACAATACAAAAAAAGACTAATGAATACTTCTACTTCACAACACCTAAACACCATACTGTATACACCTTAATTCAGTCAATGCAGTAACATGTAGTAGTCGTAGTAGTAATGATAAAATTGTTAGACACGAGAGAAGTTCTGCGCTCAACTGACTTCTTTCTTGTTCTCAATAAATGCAGGATAACAAGAAGGGGAAAGAAATGACCCTATTCCCTACAAACATCCATATACTTTGTATTGCAGAAACTGGCAGACTGTTGGCATCTGCATTACATTTCATTTATCACTCTACAGTACATATTCTGATTTCTCCTCTTGGGTATTCTCCAAATACATCTTTGTTGAGAATGCCACAGTCATAATCACTTGTGCTCCATTCTGCAGATCCTGTTATCTGTTCTTTAGGAGCTTATGTCAGACATTTGATTTGCTGCTACATTAAGAGCAGCATTTCGTACTGCGAGTCTGGACAAAGCCACAACTATCAGTAGAACCAGTGTTTCCCTCAGGGACCAAATGTTAAACTTCTGTAGTGGCTCCAATGGTGGAACAAGGGAGTCTTTTGTTGAGAAGATGTATAAATATCACAAATGCAATGATATTAAAGGGAAACTATGCAAGTCTAGTCACTTTTCCGCAGTTTTGCTACCCCTCCTCCAGGCCATGTGCATTTGTTTTTAACGAAGCCGCTGAAAAAAGCAATCCATGGAGTACTGGATAACATTATATAACATTTACGATGATACAACGTTTATATTTGTGTATTCTTAACCGTCATAGATAAAAGATTATGGGTCACAGGGTGCATTTGTGTCACAGTGTGCAGAGACAAGAGCTGGGACACTGGGGGCAGAGGCCAAGTACTGCACTGAAGTTGCAAGGTTGGTTTTCAGCCCAGAGACGCCAGGTGGAAGACAGAGAGCATCCATTCTCATGTATGTAACCATCACGATTAATCCGAAGCTGTTTAATGAAGGTAAAAATGTAGCATAGCCATGGGAAAATCCTGCATAGTCTCTCTTTAAGACAAACATTTTCAGAATTTGTGAAAAGTTGGCATTCTTCAGATGTCATATTTATCTAATTACAGAAATTATTCGTGAGCAAGTCATTCAAAAGTTTATTGCTAAATGTACTAATTATGTACATGAACATCTTTTCGGAACAATAGCTGCTTTTTACCTCACTACATTTCATTCCTAAAAGAAAATTTACAATGAGATTTTTACACAATACTTACACTATTTTTTATTTGACATTAGCAATTATGAATTTATGTGACTTCCTGTGACTCTTCCTGTGATTTATGCCAAGCTACCAAGATTAAAAAACATTTGTTCATTCATATTAGACAAAAATCATGACTGTTAACGAAAAAGGTTACCATTATGTAAAATAAGCACTGCAATTAAAAGCAGTTGCTCAGATGTATCACAGAAATGTTCTATAAAGGTGCTGCATTTTGTCATAATGCCTCGTCTATGCATGGTGGCTGAATATATTTGCAGTGGTATGAAGTATAAAAGACACATTCGACAGCTGCTTGCTACAGACAGGCTGGTGACCACTGAACAGATGTACTGGAGGATTTAGGGTTTAAGTGTTTTGCTCAAGAGCACTAAGAGAGTTGTTGTTAGAAAAAAGAAGTGCACTTCAAACAATTCTCATACCTAGTGTAGCAATTTCATTTCATTTCATATCATCTTGCTGTGATTATGGTGTTGTACTTGTAAGTCACTCTGGGTAAAAGCATCATTTAAGTCAGGGATGGGCAACTCATTCCACAGAGGTCTGCTGTGGCTGCAGGTTTTTTTCTACCCAAGCAGCGGGTTTCCGATTTGGTAGGCCAGCACTCTCCTGATCATGGAGGCTGACGAAGGCAGCCCATAATGTGTTCCGGTTAATGCACACCGCATCAAAGTTCTCGTGTGCTGTGATGGCAACCATAATGCTAATCTCTAAATAGCATAATGCTAATCTGGTTAATCATACATCGATAGCTGGAACATCTGATTTTGGAAACTGGAGCTCTCGACAACACGCGCTCTCCCTTTTAGTTGTTACACTGACATTAGGATCATTTCACAGGATCACCCATTACCACCCTTTGAAGTGTGTAAGTTGTTAATGGTTTTGGATCCCATTCAGGGAGAGTTTGTGGCCTGTCTGTCCATTAGCTGGCTGACACACTCTGCTGACTAAACACAACACTTCCAGTGTCCTTGTCCTCTGTCCCTTTCTCCCATAACCCCATTCCTGCCCCACCCATCAAAAGAGCACAGTTTGTGTGTTCTCTTTATATGTTAGTGTTGTATATATCTGCATATTTATGTATATATCTGCATACATACATCAATTTTGTTGGAGCAATCCGTTATACCTAGAAAGAAATGAATAACTTTGGCAGGTATGATTTATCCAAGTTGTTTTAAAAAACAAATCCACAGCAGTAAAGAACACTGCATAAAAAGTACATTAACATTATTGTTGAGGAGTGAAAAAAAATGAAAATCATTTGAAATCGAATTAATAGTTCACTACATTTTAAAACCCCTGAATGAGTAGTAAGTATAAAGTGAAAAACAAAGAAAATGTGTCACTTTTATGTCCTGCAGTACTGACAGCCCATGCCTTTGACTCCCAGAGACTATAGACTTAGCTACACATCACCATGCACAGACAACACCAGCTTCACATCCTGTCAAAGAACCAGACCCCACACTGAGCTTTTAGGGCAGCACTCTGCACTGTGTCCTTCAAAGAATGCCAAAGAGCATTCACCTCTCCTCTCCTCTCACAGTCAATCGATAGCACACTTTTCTGCCTCCTTAGTAAAAAAGCAAAAATTTCTCCTGTGTATGTGTGTGAGTGGATTCCATGTGTGATTGCGCAACCCCCTAAAAATACATTAAGAAACTACTCAAACATGCAAGCGTATGTGGATATGTGCATACACATGCACACACACACGCACGCACACTGTCATTCATGTAGATAAGAGTAATCAGAAGGCTTAACATATTCTGACCATCAGAGGAGCTGCTGAAATACAAGAGCCTGGTAGGGTGCTGGCTTAGTAAATAAATCTATAAATCAGATTTGATGTGTCCGCTGTGTGTGTGTGTGGTGTGTGTGCCTATGTTTCTCTCTGCTGTGTATTCAGTCATCATCTCTGTTTGTCCCAGACAGATTAAAGAGTTGAAACTGATCTGTGATCAGCCATGCTGTAAACCCCTCCATGTTGACCATCATCTTTTCATCTCTAGACAACTGATAAAGATGCCAGCAGACAGGATGAGCATTTATTACTTAGTTACTAAGTTACTTATCCTTATTGATTTATTTACAAAAAGCAAAAGCATCAAGCAAAAAATATTTAAAGAATTACAACAAATATTAAATATAAGTTAAAAAAGAGGCACAAAGGTGAGTTTTAAGAGGAAACTGTAAATAGAATATAGGGTCTTAGATCCTCAGGGCTTGGATTTCCACATCTGAGGGGTACAAGCAGGCCTGGCCACCTTTAGTGACAAGTCAAGATTTTTACTGGTAAAACCCTGCAAGAGGCTTACAGGGAGTTAGAAGATCACAGATAAAGGCAGGAGTCCGATCGTTCAAAGCTTTAAAAACAAACAATAAAATCTTAAAATCAATTCTAAAACAGGTAACAAGTAAAGGGTAGCAAGGATTGTTGCAATGAGGTTGCTCCTCTTAGAATACTTTAAGCCTGGTGGCACTGTTGTGTATCAGATGTAGTCTTTGGATGTTTCACCTGCTGATAACGCAATAAAGACCACTGCAATAATCCAGTCTGGAGGACATACAAACACAGATGACCTTTTCTCTAAATCTGCAGTTGAAAGAAATGACTTAATTTTTGTTTAATATCTCAGCAATATGAAGCAGGATTGCACAACTTCAGTCTCCTGACAGTTAAAGGTGTTGAAAACTTGTTTTTTCAATTTGTTCTTTCAAATTTGTTCTTTCATTATTCGACATTCAGTATTTAATTTCATCAAAGCAGGATTATATAACACTACTACAATCACTGACACATTGGTGCTGCCAGGTGTTATCAGAACAGGCAAATGTATAATCCTCCAGTGTGCATGTGTGTGTCATCCTTATAACAAAGGAAATCAACACATGCATAGAGTAAATTCAAGAGGACTGAGGATAGACCCTTGTGGGACACCAGAAACTAAAAGCTTTGAGGCTGGAGAATATCCCCTCTCTTGCTGATTTTAAATGTGTTTTGCCTTTCTGCCTTCCTGCATTCTCTTTAAAATCATCGAGCTCACTGTTAATAAACTCACAGACTATATCAATTAATTAATCATTTGACTGGTTCATATTGGTTGGTTGGCCATACTCCCAAGCAGGGCTCAAGCAGCTATCCAAACACTTCAGATGTCAGAACATGAACTGCAGCTATTGAGTATACAAAACTGAAAATCACTGGCTAATTTTAAACAAGCAATGTCAGAACCTTACTAAGAGATCTGCTCATCCAAATTCTACTGGTTGTTTGTAAAAGAGCAAAAACAGTGGTTTTATTCCAGGTCTGTCTAGCAAAAACACCAGAGAGCTGTTTTTCCATCAGGTGCACTAACTGATGAGGAGACGAGCCAGGATTGTGCTTCTACAGAGAGGACCAGATTGCACATTTGCACTACTAGATGTGCCTCCATCCGTGGGGAGAGCAAAAAATGGCAACCATCGAAGAACAAACATCTTTGTTGTGAACATTTAATCAACAATAAGCTCAAATATAATCTTCATGAAATTTAAAACTTTAAACCTTTTTAGTATCACTTTTAATTGAATCTCACTTATTTTTTATTCGTTTATCATTTTACTTATTTTATCATTATTATTTATCTCTTTTACTTATTGTGTATTTATTTCTTCAACTATTTATACTTATTTTTTTGTCCTGTGATCTTTTTATTCTTTCTTATATTTATGATTTTACTTCTTTCTTTACTTCTTTCTGTCTTTTTATTGTGTGACACACTTTGTGTTGCATTTTTAATTGTATTAAAAGTGCTATACAAATAAAGTCTGATTGATTGATTGTAACAGTTAATTTTGGGGACCAATGCAACTGGCTAGAGAAGTCGGACGATGGCCGACAGCAACCCTTCTTTGACATCTCTGATGTATGACAAAGATTACAATGTTTTGCTGTGGAAGTTGGCAACAAATAGCTTTAAGTGTTAAGTGTGTCTTTTTTGTATGAGCTTACAGTGCTGTAAAAGGACTATATTAAGGCACCATTAAAACATTTCTGCCCATCCCCTCTCCTTTCTTTGTGATTGCTTTTGGCCTATTTTGGAAACCCTTATTTCCACTCTTTGCATTCTGCTTCCATCCAGTGTAAAGTGGATGTGAATACCTGAAAGACTGTGGTATGCTGTCTGGGTCTTTGTGGACCAAAGGATTTCACAATTTCTTCAGGAGGGAGACAGTTGGTTTGTCAGGGGCAGTGTGGCAGGTTGCTCGGATGTTTGATGCGACCACCCTTATTGCCTTCTGTTAAAAACACAATTTAATTGTAGCGTTGTCTTCTTTTCTATCACATGGCACCACAACTGGAGAAGAACCATGTCTGTGATTAATATAAAATTTATGCTCAGATTTATTGCCTGAGCTATGTCCCCCTTAGTATGGCCAGGAACAGCAGGCAAAATGGACAAGTTCCTTTTCAGTGCCCTGGGATGTATGTAGTATAATGGAGAATGCTGTACAGTTGGGTTGGAAATGGATGAGTCACCACACCCATCGGCAAATCTCATTCTCAGAGCCTCTGTGGAAGCTACCTGTCTTCCTTCTGCATACCCTACTGTCTTTATGGCAGTCATATACAGTAGGCACATTCCAGAGACAGAACTCATCAGTCTATGCCTTTCCACTCGCTCAACACACCATGGCAGACTTGGCCTTACAAATGTAGTTCCAGGGGCGTTTTTAAGTGGCTGAAACATGTTTTTCCTGCTGACCCCATCCCTACCAGAAAATTGCTCATGTTCATTTCTCCAACCTGGCAGTTGGAGAAATGAACATAAGGTTATACACTGACTATACAAATACATACCTCACACAACCTCATGTAACCTGAACTATCATTTTCAGCTTTGGTGAAGGAAATTACCCCACCTCTATCCCCCAAACAACATAACTGGTGTTAAATACCTTGACATGTACACTCTGCCTGAGAAGAGCTGTGGACCCAGGATTTGTGGCACAGTTACCAAATCTAATCTTTGTTAAGTAAATCTAGTCGTTGTGTCAGTGTTTTCTTGACCTGATAATCTAGACAGCTTGAGAGAGAGGTGAAACAAACATATATACAGCAAGATAAGGAGAGACAAAATGCTTGGGGAAAGGGAAGTTAAATGGCCAAGATATGAATGGGGAACACTGTGAAAAAAGACAGAAACAGGGTGACATTAAAGAGACAGCAAGAAAAAATGGGTAAAAGTAAGGAACAATCTGGGTGAATAACATTAAACCAAAGAGAGATGTGAGTGAGGAAGACAGACGAGCACATGAGACAAGACTGATGACGACTATGAGGGAAAAAAAGACAAAGAAAGCCACAGTGAAAAAAATACAGAGGGCAGCAGAGAGACGGCAGGTGAAAGAAAGGTATAAAGAAGAAGCAGTGACCCCTACCTGACTAATCTGAGCTCACACTGTAGCAACACCTTGAACCAGAGCTAATGAACCACATCCACGTCAAGTCTCAACCCTTTCTTTTCTCCATCTAGCACACACACAAAGCAATTTATTACACAAGCATCCACACCTACAGTACACACAAAAAACCCAGCATCAGCTATACAACTATACTGGCTAAACCTTTGTGACACACACACACAGGTTTGTATGTTTTTGCACTCCCTTGACTCCTTCCACCTCTTCCTTTTATATATAACAGGGCACTCATTGACACGCACAAACACACACACACAAAGAGAGACAGAATACAAATAGATTTCTAGATCTATCTCCCATTCAATCGGAAGCTGTGGTGAAATTTTAACAGAAATGTTGTTTTCCTCTGACCGAGCCACCAGTGAGATCGACACAGACCAAGTCAGGTCCATAGGCAGGACATGCACAAGAATATACTGTTCACACAAAGACACTCACACAAGTGGGCGCTCATACACACTCACACAAACAAACTCACGCAGGCTCAGTGACTAGCTGACTAGAGTATGTTCCCATTCTGCCTCTGTATTTTCCCTCTGATTCTAAAGAGAAAAAGGAGGAATGTTTCTTCAGTGG
>OMNW01008734.1:37795-77530 GCA_900303245.1 Selene dorsalis
TCGGTGGAAGTAGCCCAAAGATTAATTCACTTAATCTTGGCCTGTAAATTGGGTATTCAAGCGGCTTAAGAAACAAATTGAATGCAAAGGCTGAGAGTAATAACAACATTTGTCTTAGCGGCAGCACAATGCCCTTTTCCACAGCACTCTTCCACATGAGCTAGTGGCTAGATTTCCAATATCCATTTTGACAGAAGTAGACTTGTACGCACATGCACTGTCTGCAACCTGCACTCTCAGACTCTCCTACACAAATAAACACATTTTGATTACATGTACTATGTGTTCATGGAGTGTTAAAAAGGTGGAGAGTGGAGGACAGAGACATTGTGCTACTCAACAGTGTGTGTGTATGTGTGGGTAAGTGAGACAGCTGAACAGATGTCGGGCCGTGGTTTTTAAAGTGTAATCTCTAGCTTCATCATGTTACCCATCAGGCCTGTGTAGATCAAAGGGTTAATGTGGCAAAATATAGGTTAAACTGAGGACAAGCAAAAGCAACACTTAAATGCTACAGAACTGTATTGGCAGTGGGGAATCGTGAGGAATCTAATGCATTAGTAATGTATTCTACTTATTTTTACATGAGCAATAATTCATTAATTAATGCAATTACCTCACCATCTCATTACATCACTGTACTCACTGTGCATTATACTCACTATTACCAAATAATCTATGCATGATTAATCAGTGGTTTCCAATGCCACATATTCATTTAAACCATTAGCGATTGTGACAAATCAATCGTTTGATATCTAATATACCACTTGTAGCATCACTGAAACCCTGACACTAATTGAGACAGTGGTTTAAGTTGAGCAGTGGACATGTCGCACAAAATCATAACTCACATTATGATGCAGTAACATCCCTCTGCAAATCTGATTATCACATGACTATGATTAGCATTACACATTTTGAATGGATTGTATAGTCTGGGGTATCCTTATTTTTTCTGATGTGATTTTACTTTGACCTTTATCTTGGTATGATATTATGGACACTCTTGTTTTCCAAGTCAGGGACTAAATCAATCATGCTAAATTAGCTCAAAGAGCAAAATATCAATTAACAGATTTACTATATTCCTTAAAAACAGCACATGAGTAAATTACATGCATCAATAAGATGCTGGCATGGGAACAAAAACTTAACAAAGGTCAACAACCACAAAGCACAAATTAAGAAAGGAAGGAAAGGTCTGGAGAGCAGTTCCTGAGCAGGCCACAAAGGAGTTTACTGGATCAACATGGCAAGGAGATCTAAAACTCAAAGTAACTGTGACTCAGCCTATTGTATACCCAAACACCAAAAATAATCTATCATTGACTAAAAAGGTGTGCTTTGAACGAGCTGAGAGGTATACACTGTGCTGCACCGAAGCCAGTGTAATTAAACCATGATGTAAATGTTTCGATAAAGGCTACAGGTTTCATCAATAACAATTAAAACAAACAATAATGTATTGATGTTATTATTCTCCTAAGTAACAGAGTGCCTCTAGAGTTAATATAGATCTCCAGCCACCTGTTGCAAGAACAAACTGTGTGCACATATTCTTGCTTTTAAAACATTTCCAAATGTAACAATGAAAATACAAAAAACAAATGTCCCTGCGGTGAACTGCTTGCCTACCATGATGGCAGTGCATTGAATTCATTCCCTGGACATAATTGCCACTATGTGTGGGTGTGACACCAGTGAGAGGCCACGTCCTCTGTGGTTGTTGAACACAAAACAAACCATTTACACTGATGCACGTGCTGCCATTACTGTACATGTTGTTTAAAAGCAGGTACGAGGGGTGAAACACTTCTCCCTGCTGCTGACAGAGGTGCTGCTTTTGATGTTGTTGGTGTGACATGATGGGGTATGAGTTAGGTTCACTGACAGTACACTGCTTTTAACTGCTCTTTGACACACTTCCTTTACTGTGGAGAGCTCAATTCTTGCATTATCCCAGGAAAAATCTAAGGTCTGTTGTTATACCGTAACTATTAGCTCCTTCTTAGAGATTTAACAGGTATTTACAAAGCAAAAACCAAAACGATCACCACCCTGCAAAGTTTTGGAGAAATCTGTTTTAAGCTCAAAACAAAATCAATGTGAGAAAAACAAGGACTATCAACGACATCTGTAATCAGCACCAGTCTCACGCCTTGTGTCTTTCCACCTGATACAGTGAACAGTTTAAAAGTTTAAAAATGGAAAAACATTATGCTTGCTTGGGAAACAGTCGAATCAAATGTGTCCTATTAGCCAGTACAATTGGTTTAGCAATAAACTGGCTTCATTGCACTACAGTGCTTACTGTAATTGTTGATCAGATCCAAAAGCCTTCAAAGGCTGGAAAATCTCATCATCTTCTAAACCTCTCTTCATAGTCTGCTGAAGGGGCAGGTTCACCCCCCTGACTCAATTGACACTCGGTGGATTTCTAAATTAAAATCTTGTAGCAAAACCTGAGCTTCTGAGATTTCAACTGGCTTTGCAGAGCTAGTCTTTTAAGGCTCAGTAAAGTCTAGCCCCAAGTTACAGCTCAGGAAGAACTGAGGTTAGCAGAGTTTCATCATCTACATCCCAGGTTTCAACCTTCCTTAACTTTTTTAAGTATTTGGTTTTACTCCACCTTTCTTTGGATTACCCCTGTTTATTTTCATGTATTTCTGCCATCTTTCTACTGGTTCCACAGAGATACAGATGAAGATGAAGATGATAGTGATGATGATGATGAATAATAAAATGGATTTTAAATTGATATTCATACCAACTGAAAAAAACTAAGGTTACTAAGGCCATTGTGTGGTGTGACCAATCCAGTCCGAAAAAACCCAGGTATCTCCATAAGGTGACAGTGTCCAGTCTATGCAATGACTGCACAGCTACGGATTATAATAACAGTAATATTGAATGACAAGGTGTCAGAAAAAGTTTCTACCTCTTGACCATCATTCCTCGTGCTGTCTCCCCTCATCCGTCTCTCTTTTCTGATAAATGCTGCCTCTTCTCTTGTCCGTCTCTGTTACTCCTTCAATCCTGCCAACCCACGCTCCATCTCAGAGACCCTTGTCTAATGAGGTGGACAGTTTCTGACAGGTTCTAATGAGAACACATTCCACTAGAATAACGTTCAAATCCTGCATAATACTACATTGCAAGGGCATGCGTACACACACACACAGAGCATCTAACACCGTGCAGCATATATGTACATGTTTGTATCTTCACAGGCAGTTGCATCAGTTCAGTTTACAATTAACACATGTGAAGTCAGACAGGTTTTTGTGTGAACATTTCTGAGGAGGACAGATGAGGACAGAGAAAAATAGAGGGAGTCTATATGAGCTGCATTGTGTGGGCCTCTGTGTATGTGGGAAAGTGTGCATGTTACGTTGCTGACACTGTTAAGGAAATTATGCTGCATGACTTGTCAGTGTACATTTGTATCACTCTGACCTTGCTCCCAAGATGAAACATAGCCTTACAGTAGCAGGCACTCATAAGAGAAATTTCAATTCTTAAAGAGGGCAACAATACAATGAGGAGACTGGGAAACAACAATGTATGTTGTGTGGTGGAAATGACAATGCATTTTTTCATTAAATGTTTCCTATGTCAGATTAACCCTGCCAGTTGTGAAGATATTATTGCCGAGTCAACTACATGTCCATGTGCTCTTAACTGCCGTACAACGAAGAAATTCAGATGTCTTGACTTGCTTTGGGAAACTTGAGTGTTTATGACACATGCACAGCAGGTGATGCTTTGAGAGTTTCATGAGTGTGCACAAGCAGAAGCATCAAATTAGTCCGGTGAAAAAGTGAAAAGCATATTTGTGATCACTAGTGATGGGAGTGAGTAGGCATGAGGAGGATAAGAAGAGACACAAGGAGTTATTAGGGATGAGACAATTGAAAAAAGTAAGCAAAGTTTTTTTTGATATCATCTTTACATCTTTTTTAAAGGACAGGTTGGAAAGGAAGAGCTAGTAAAAGAATTAAAGAGAGGGTGATGGAGAGTTATTGAGGCAAGGGGAAGAGAGAAAATTAGACAGAGGACAGGACACGAGGGAGAAATGAAAGTGCAATTCACAAACAACTTGTTTCCTCACTTAATACACAGGGGCCAAACATAGCTAAGCAAACATAGCTGAACACCAAGCACTGCACTGATTTAATCTGAAGCAAACCAATCTGCCTCCTCAGGCCTTAATTCTATTATTACCACCTCCTAATGGGAGCCAACACACACATGCACGCAAACACATAGTTAAATATAAGAACTCTGAATGCCTCTAACCAGTTTGACAACATTTGTGATACCAAAGCAATCCAACTAAATATCTTAATTTTGCATAAAATGAATAACACTGAGGGAAAGCAAAGCCTGACTTGGCCTGTGTGGCCCTGGAGGTGCAACCAGACTGATGTCTATGTCAAATGGCCTGGCATGCTTAATGAGATGAGAAAAGGCTAATGTGATTCTATATCAGACAGGCTCTAGGGGCATCCCATTTAGCCACACACAGTGTCACTTACACAGTGACTTAAAGGCACATCCGATACTTTTCACACACTGGTTCTGAGAATGTTAAATGTCAAACCCTGTCCATCACATTGGTGAGAGTGATGATAGTGCAAAGCACAGCTGAAGAGTTTAAGACAGATTAAATAAAGGATTTGCTCTTTCAAACAATGAGGCTAAAGTAGACCATGAAAAATACTGTAGAAGTGCGAAGTAGAAAATACACTGTCACTGTCATATCTCTCTGAAATTTTCTGTGTGAACCATATTAATCAGAGAAACATATTAATTTGCACGGCAAGCGGAAAAGATAACGTCTCAGTGATTATGAGGCATCATAGTAGGTGGTGAAACACCTGTTGTGGTGTGTCTGCTGTAACAATAACAAATGTGACAACTCATTAGAGCATAAAGTTCACAAGAACAAAGACAATCTACTTTTACCGAGTTGTATGAGCAGCTGTGGTGGTGTACGCACCTTTGAGCTTGTTTGAGCGCTCTTGCATGTGCTTTTGTGTATGTTCACTTAATTTGTTTGAGTGCACGGTTGATATCACCATGCTAGTCAATTAATTGGTTCTACAATGTACCACAGTCTGCATCAGAGAAAATCCCTTTTTTGCTGCTCAACATAAAATCATTTGTAGAATCACACATGCATGAACACATAAATGGACATGCAAATGCACGTAAACCAGTGTGCAAAAGCACAGAGCACACATGTACATCTCCCGTTATCGCTCTCTCTGTCTCTCTTGCATTGGTACACTTACCTCAGCATTTTCAGTTTGCACTTGGGAGACTCCACACAGTCGGTGGGTCAACCAGCCCATTGACTTTTAATGGGTATGTGTGTTTGCCCCAGTAGGATGGAAATGTTAATCTTTTTTAGTCCATGCCTCAGACCATTGGTCACAATGACATTGTCTGTTCCCTCGAGTGTTTCACATCTAGTGCCTGAGAAGGGATAAAGTCAGCACCGCTGATTCGACTCAACATTCGGTTTGTATGAGTGTCTCTCTCTCTCTCACACACACACACATTCACACACACATACACATATGTGCGCTTCCTATGTTACAAGTCCTACTATGATCCTTTGTCAACACAAGGATATTCTTAATATGTCTCATTTCTTTGTTGAGCAAATCATATTAAATTGGTATATACATGTTAAAAATTAATGATAAATACCCTGTTGGACTTTTATCAGCGATACAATAAATAGTCAATAGTATATGTATGTAGAGTGTCTTCAGAAAGTTTCAGATATGTAGCAGCATTAGCAAAAATTGTTGAAATTAACTTTTTTTTTGTTAATTCAATGACAAGCTTTGCACATCTGGATTTCAGGAGTTTTTGCCATTCTCTGCAGATCCTCTCTGGCTGGGTCGGGTCAGATGGGTACTCTTGCAGACATTTACAGATCTGTCCAGAGATGATTGACTCGGTTCACTGGGACATCATCGTCCCATGTCTCATGACATCATTTGTTATAAGGAGAATGTTGTTTGAAAGATTCAGTGGCTGTGTATTAATTAATTTTGTAATTTTAATTTCATTCCAGTCATTCAATCAGCCCTGAAGCCCCCAGCTGAGGAGCCTGTACTGTAACAAGGCACTGAATGTCTTCTTGCTCTAGTGACACTGAGGCTGACTCAGTGAGACCTGCCAAATGAAGGATGCAAGAGGACCGAGGATTTCCATAAAGCAATCAATAAAGTTTTATAAATAGTGTTGCCACTTTGACACCTATTCTCTTTTAGGTCGTTCTCATATAAGCAACAGCTTTGAAAAAAAAAAAAACGCACCGCCCGTTCCTCTAAGTCCACCTGTCTCTCTTTTCTCACTCACAAACTGACGCGCACACACAAACACCGCTGCGCGCGCGCAGTCGCACGCACAAGCGACTCGCAGCCTCTCCTCGCTGTTGTCTCTGCTATGGGATGATTAATGAGGCGCGTCCCCGGGCACATTCATGAAGCCCGGGTGATCACCGGAGGAATCAGTCACACTGAGCAGTAAGACTCGGCTCAGTCTCCGTCAGCAAGATCGGACTGACACCAAGCCAAGTGTGGATGATTCCAGTAAAATAAAGAACCAGTTAAAAAAAATATCATATTTAAAGACGGATTTGAGCAACATTAGCGTATTATAGATGAAAATGTCAGGCAGCTCAAAAATCTAAGTTACCACATCGAAACCACCTAAAACACAAGAAATCCGATGGGAATGTGTCATATCACATGATATCTTATATCAATATCTAACAAAAAGATGCAACGACAGCAAATGTCAACAAACTCTAAAGATAAATATCGTTATCATATATGACCACTCATCCGGAATCCCCTGGATTAACGTGTCAAGCTGTGTGTGAAATCCATCATGATAATGATGTGAGCGACAGAAGTTTCCACCAAGTTTGTCAGTGACGGTTTGCTGAAAGTAAAGTTCAATGGGTACAGCCCTGGTAATTGCAGCGCAGCTCATAAGAATTCAGACTGCACAGAACAATCTACATCAGTCTGCACAAGCAATAGGCTAAAAATGAGAAATCTTTAATTTGCCTCTGGGTCACTAACAGTGAAGAATCAGCTTCCAGAGTCCATTACAGCACAGTTCCTTCTGGAAAACTGGAGATTCAAGATAACCTCTGCATCTGGATATCTTAGGGGGAAATGCGTAATGAGTAATGATCTGAAAACAAATACATTGCTCTTACATAAAGTAAACCCAAATAAAAATGCAGAAAGAAAGGCTGAAGAAAGAAATAGACACTCGCCAATTGATTTCAAACTTTTTGTCTCTCAGATGCACTCACGACCCAGGACTGAGACTGCACGTAAACAGCGACCCGCAACTGGCAAGCTGAGATGTCATTCAGTAATGCAGCCCCTTCTGGAGGCACTGAAGCCGCTGATCTGAAAACACCCAACGGGCATTAAATCCCGGACGCTAAAATCGTTGGACCAGAGATCCCGAAGAGTTAACACGTGTAGGTCTAAACTCAGAAGGTAAGCTCGCTGCCTCTCACTATCCCCCTTTCCCCGCTGTAGCCTGGCTCTTAAGCTCCCAAGATTACCAGCTGGCACCACCGTGGGGATACCTGCAGCCCCGCTGCTAAACGCACCGTCTCAGCCCTGTGCTCTCGAGACGGGCTCGCTCTGCTTCCCATTCATGTCCACTCTCACCCCATCGGCGCTTTGCCATACATCCAAAAATTTAAAATAACAACTTACGGGTTGTTGGCAAAGCTCCGTGCACACCGTTGACATGGCAGAAAATCCACAAAGCTACCGGCAATAACAACGCCATTCCCTGGGCAGGACGGTGCCGGTGCATCTTAACGACCGGTGTGGACGCAGCAGAACGGAGGAGGGAGAGGGAACACTCAAAAAAACAGCGGGGTGGTGGAACAGTAGTCAGTCAGCCCGGCAGAGTCGCTCCGCAGTTGAGGACTGGCAGAGAGGAGAGTGGCTACACGGTCTCTCTCTCCCTTGCTCTCTCTCTCTCTCCCTCCCTCGCTCGCTCTCTCACTCACTCACTCCCTCTGCCTCTCTCTCCTGTATCTCTTTATGTAGGTCTCTCTGACTCTCTCTCTCTCTCACCCTCCAATAAAGAGATGATGTAAGGATCGCGCAGATAGACTGCTCTGTACTTGGAAGCGGAACGCACTTCTCTCTCCAGCTCTGTCTCGGCTCCTGATGTGGCGACTCCCGACTAAGATAAAACATCAGCAACAACGAAAACAACAACCGAGTGTCCACCTGCACGGGACGAGAAGACTGGGTGCGTCTGAAAAATCACAGTATAGACTTCAATAGTTCAAGGAGGCATGACTGTGCGCATCTGAAAGCCACTGGAGTGATGTCTCCTCTCCAGGCTCCAGTGGGCTGTCCGTGGTGCTGAACTTATCTCAGCCCCGCCGTCTCTCTCTCCCTCTCTAAACGTCTTTCCGTTTCTTATAGCCAGACAGTGCCCCCCTCCTTCTCTAGGTGGTGGTAGTCTTGTACTCGGTGCACCCTTCTCATATCCTCACACCAAAAGCTCTTTAAATGTACATCGTACATCTTGAGGTCTCCCTTCATCTCTGCTCACTGTCTGCCATCACTGTGAAAAGGCTTCTGGGGTAACTGCAATGAGGATTTATTAATGAACAGTTGTGACATGCACCTGTGTTTCCTCCTTTCAGAGAAAGACATAACAGGAGGAAGTTCTGAAGCTTTTATCATTTTGGTTACATTGTTTATTTTGAATTTCTCTCAACTAACTCTGGGATGTTGCAGGGCAGGTGATGCATGAATGTATTGGCAGTTTTCTTGCTTCCAGATTTTACAGACGTGGAGGTGTTTAGTGAGCGTATCTATGGTGCAACTAAATTGTCGGGTTCTGGCTGGATTGGGCTCGGCTGCTTTTGATTTTCAGACGTTACACTTGTTATTGACCTCTGCAGCTGTGTATTTAATGCCACAGAAATCTAACACGTGGGTCTGCATAAAGGGAATTCCTTATGTATTGCTCTATCTGTGGCTCCTTTCACTTTTGCCTGCACTTAATGCTGACTATACAACAGACAGTTGTCCTTGATTTCAGCCACAGTTCGCTCAGACTGAACTTTCAGGTCATAGCTGCTCTGCTGGTCTCCTGGTCTCTTTTTGCTAATTCTGTATGGATGCACAACTCTAGATGACTTTGGTGCAAATGTTCACACCTAACGTAAGTGATAGAGCGGAAGGCGCTCCCAAAAACATAAACAATTCTCCCTCCAAACTGTAGAGATACTGCCTTTGGCTTTGTTCAGGCACATATCTCTACCATCCATTGTAATTATGGGGATTTATTAATGCTGGAAATGTTATTTGTATTTAAGAAAGACAATTTAGAGATATCCTCCAGAAACTAGTAAAATATTTTTTTTTATCATAATGACAAATTGCCTTCCATATCTGGCTGTCAGCATTTGTCACTATCATGTCTCAGTCATTGTCATCTGTCCAGAACATAATGTGTGATTATCATTACAACTGGGAACATTTTTATAAATGGAGAAAATGGTGGATGAAAATGGAAAATTCATAACAGACAGCTCCATCAGTGGTAATGTCTAATTTATTTCTCCAAATGAAGGATTGGCTATCATAGTCAGCATGCTATTATACTGGATTCTGGGCTGCAGGGCCATGGGTCAAAAACATGTTATTTGATAATCCGTCATTACTGTAGCAATGGAAGCAGAGACATGTTTCATTCAGAGTATCAACATCACGCATCCTTAGATTTCTTTTAATGTATAATTAGTTGGAAATTCAAAAGATGTAGGGCCATAATGATGCAGATTTGGTGAGTATACATTTTCAATTCTGCATATGAAAGGAATATAAATGCATGCTGTTCAAGCTACTGAAAATTGTCTACATTGGTTATGTCTTTATAAAAAATAAATAAATGACTATCGCTCAATTTATGCTGTTGGGACTTCATACGCTCTAAATCTACGCGCTGATGTGCACCTCGGGAAAAATAATTCAGTTTATTTGTCTGTTGTATTGTTGGTTATATAAGTGGGTGAAGTCTAAAGCTGAGCCAAATGAATTCCATTAGTTTATAGGCATGTGGTCGGAAGAGGGATCACTAAAGTCATTGCAGTTAATCCTGTGGTGGCCACAAATCAAAATCTAGGGTTTCTGTTTTCCCAGTGGTTTGAGATGCAATCTATCGGAAAGGTGAGATCAAGCTCAGAAGATGAGTTCCGTTTATGTCTGCAGTGAAATGCTTTGCATCTCTTAGCAATCAGCGGTGGCCAGTGTCCTCTTTTATGCTGCACTCTTCTGTGGTAGCAGCACGTCAGGCTAGACAACAAGTGCCTGGGTCTGGGCTTGGCAGCGGTCTGAACTCTGGATTTTAGTGGAGAGACCCATGAACTTCAAGATGCAGGCCACCTTGGACAATAGCAAACACCCTTTCCAGCGAAGCAGATACAGCTGCAGTCAACATTTCATCTAACTGTGCTGCAGGAAAGAGCCGTTCAGAAGATCCTTTGTCCCCACTACCCTCAGGCTGTGTAAAACAGCAACCAAAGGCTGTGGCTAATTAAATGGATTATTAAGCATTATTGCTTATTATTAGGGCTGTAGCACTACAGTTTAGTCTTATGTAATTTTCGGAAATAAAATAAGTGTTTTAATTATAGTGAAGACAGGCAACAATTCAGCCACATGCACAAGTACAAATACATAATTGGGCACAAAGGTACATAGGGGCACGCATGTAAAGAGAGCCTTGAAATGACAATGATGTTTCTGATGTTTTCCAAGCAATATAACTAATATCTTTACTGGAAACACAATCTAATTTGATCTCACTGTAGAGATCATTCAGGTGATTCTCAGGGCACACAAGACAGAAAGAGACAAAAATCATAAAGGCACAGCTGGCATCAGATCACATGGACGACAGTAAACTAGCATTATCTCAAATTCCAACTTATTAAAAGTGAAATAGCTATAAACAGTGTGAGTTAGTAACATTCACATTAATTCTTGCTAACGGGGATGAATTGTGTAATTACCATTAATTTGTTAGCCTGGTAGCTAAAGCCAAAGATTATCTTTCCCAAGATAAAACAAGATTAAAACTAGAATTGCTGCTTCACGGTTTTATTCTTCCACCAGGCATTCAAGCTGCAGATGACAATCTCCCTTTCTGATCCTGATTAATGCGATGAATAGCAGCCAGAACTGTTTTTGCAGAACATCACAGTTAAGTTGACCTTTGAGTGTTTGACCACCAAAATCTAATTAGTTCATCCTTGACTCCTATAATGTTTGTACCAAGAAATGTATCGATAAATTCCCTTAAGAATACTTTGAGGCATCGCATTCACAAGACAGGGATGGATGAGTGAACTAACAAATATCATGGCTCCTGTCACTGTCAGCCGTATAGTGCTAAGTCAGGGGATGACCTCAGGCAGAGAGGCATTTCTTTTTCTTCATAATACAAGTACGACTTCATGTCTGTGGTCAAAATGCTTATATAAGGCTTTCATCTCTGTCCTGTGATGACCCTATCCTCTATTTCTTTTGTTTCTTTCTATCATTTCCCTGTGCCCCTCCACTTCCTCCTCTGCCTGTTGATTACTCCATCCACTCCTTCACCATGCCTTTTGCTGTATGACAGTGCTCTTTCTCCACAAGGACCGCAAATGGGTTTGTCAATATGTCATGCATGGTAATTTACAGCCATCATTCATCTCATAAAAATAACAGTGATGACTGATGGCCCATAGATTTTGAACACAAAAGTTGATGACAGCAGTGATGAATCTCCCGAGGAAGGCTGTTTTGTTAAGTAAGACGCTTGTGAGAAAAGAGCAATTTTCACAGACAGCTGCTACCCTGACTGGCTCACTGCTGTTATCTATCCACTGTAGGACAGAGAAAAAAAGTCTCTGAGGTGATGTCATGTCATGTGTTTGGGATCATTAGAAAAGATGCCACTTTTATCTCTCACAAACAATATGAGAAAACATCTGTTATGCGGAACAGTTCTCTTAAGGATCCACTCCAATGAAAATCATATGTTCAGCCTTGTTAACGAGTTTATCTGATGTTTTTTTATGTGATACTAGATATACTATAGCTGCATATTTCTACCTTGAAACTGCTGCATATTAATGACGGCCTCACACAGATTAAAACAGCCAAGGCCAAAACCTTGACAGCAGAAGGAGTTTTCATAAGCACAACCAGTAACGCTGCTTAATAAGCCACTGACTGTTACATACTAACAAACAGCTTGGACAAATAAATGATACCAACTACGCTTTTCATTGTGATACATCTACTAGTCACCAATCTTAGCCACAACAGACTCTTCACCAGACTCAGGGGCTGATTCAACTTGGTTGAATATTTCAAATGTTTCCTTTGCTAAATGTTTTGGTGTGAACTGGTTTTTCATTGCTCAAATGAGGGAAAGCAGAAGTGGTGGGTGAGTGCAAGGCCTGATACAGAAATTCTCAATGAGGAGGAAGATGTGGATGCGTCTCTAGAACCTTTCAGCTCTGTTATTAAAGGTTTATATGGGAAAGCAATGTTAATGAAGCCAAATTTCATTCATAGCAGAGTAGAGTTTTACTTGAATAAGTGTTAGATACGATTATGTATACACACGTGCCACCTGAAGTGTTTCATTTATGTTCAAGTCATGATATCCATGGCTACATTCACTAAAAACACTCATTATTTGTCATGCCACTCCTTTAGTTTTCCTTTGACTTCTAATTGCTTAATAACAATAACTCAGTCGGTTTTTCATGCCCACACTTTTCCACATCAGTACACCCAGGATGCAATCTGAAGTAATGCTGCCATAACGTGATTTAGAGGTTTCACACACTGGGTGAGAATAGCACATTTTTATATTGTCACATCGATATTTTGGGTGCTTAACCTTGTTCTTACCTTATTAGTTGAGCTCGACCAGTTAGCAGGATGTGGAAGTGCAGTCTTGATGAACTATCCATATACAATGTTGGTGTTGGCTGAATGTCTGTGGACTTGGTCTCAGAGGTATGTGGAGAGTTGTTTCTTGACCTGCAGATAGATTTGACAGTTATGATACCAACAGGTAAACCAGTCCGTTTTCAGGAAAATCTTGAAATTTACTTAAAATAAACTCGACATTTGCCAAACTGATTTTGTCTTTGAAAACATTTAAATGGCCAGCTATACCCTATAATTTTCCACCGAGAGTAATTTTGCTCAATCAAATCAAAACTTTGTTAGAAACACCTACACACCTTCTCATTCATGTAATTATCTAATATGCCAATCATGTAACAGCAGTGAAATGCGCATCTCATACAGACACAGGTCAGGAGCATCAGTTAATATTCATATTCATAATATTCATCAAATTGGGGATAATGTGATCTCAGTGTGGCATAGTTGTTCATACCAGATAGACTGGATTTTTATCTGAAAGTCCTGGGATTTTCTCCTCACACATGCACAAACACAAACAGACACACACATGCACAGTCAATGGTCTCTTGAGTTTACTCAGACAGGTGCCAAAAACAAAAAGAGGGGCAGTAGTTCTGTAGACAGGAGATGTCAGGGGTAAATGACCAGGCTGCTTTGAACTGACAGAAAGGCTATGGTAATACCAATGGGGTGAGAAGTGAAGCATCTCAGAATGCAACACATGTCAAACCTCAATGCCGATGAGCTTTAACAGCTGAAGATCATGTTGGGTGCTTGTCAGCTGAGAACAGAAATCTAAGGCTTAGAGGAAACACATTCACCGATACAGGACCCATAGAGACAGCCACGGTTTGTGGTGGTAGTTGTGTAATAGAGTAGGGAATGTGTTTTTGCCACACTCTGGATGCCAAAATACCATACAATGGGATAGCCAATCTATTATTGCTAATCAGGTGCACATTTTTAGGGCCACACTTCACCACTGTTCAAATGTTTACCTTTATGATAGGACACCATGTCACTAAACAAAAGTCATCTCAAACAAGTTTCAGGAAGATGAAAATGAGTTCAGCGTGTGGCTTCTCCAATTATCTGATCAACAGAACATCTATGAGATGGGGTAGATCAGGAGATTGGTAGTGCAGCTAACAAATCTGCAGAAGTTGTGTGATGTAATCATGTCAACATGGGGCACGATCAAGTTTTTAATCCCCCTTTTAAAAATGATGCCACATGGAGGTTGTTTGGAGAGGAAATGGAGACCCTACCCAGTATTAGTACAATGTTCCTAATAAAGTCTCAGTGACTCTATTTTCCTTGCAACACTACACACACAAATTACTCAAACTGATATTCATAATGCAAAAACATTTAACATAGTTACATAATTATCTGCTGTGGTAGTAACTAATAAAGCAATGCAACATTTGTTTTCAGATAGAAATAACTTAAAATTTGTCCAACAGGGGAAATAAGTCTCTGCAAAAACACAACTTGCAATCCTGTCAGTTTCATGTTATGTTATATTCAGTTAAATATGTCACACTCACATAAACAAAATGATACTCCTATTCATTTGTGTTATCTGTCTTTCCACTTGCCTCTTACAGAAAAAAGAATATTGGTTTTTATCAACTCTATAATCCACAACAGTTGGAAGGTAGCAGTCTCTATTACTCACAGTCATTCCTTTAGTGTGCCGAGTCTGAAGGGGCAGTCAGAGGGTAGCAGGTGTCTATCCTATCTGTAGTCTCTCACTGGAGTGATGTTGTCACTGTTGAACCACAGTCACACACAGCAGGTCAGCGAGGTACAATGTGTACATCCAGCAGCAGATGTTGTAAAATAACCACAAAAAACACATTCTGCACAGAAGACATGACATCAGTTTTTCATTCTAAAGTTTGTACTGCAAATCAACAGGTACGCTGGATACTGGATAGATTAAAACTTATCTCTTCAGAAGCATCAGTTTCTTACCCTAAGCCCACAGTCTCCATCTCAAACACCAGGTAACCAGAACAGTAATTAGTTCATCAAATGGCAATTTTCTTTTTAACAAGTCTGGCCAAAGTCACACCTGGAGCTCTGCAGATTTGATTACATTACAAGTAGCAGTGTTGCTGCAATCATGGATAAATAGACTGTTTTATTTTTATATATGTTTGTTTTTGTTGTTATTGTTGTTTTATCTCAATCATGATTCAAAGAGAAGGCAACTGGCTGTGACTGACATAATCTCTATTGCACTTTATTTCATTATTTTCTCCATAGCTGCATATTCATCACTAAACACTGCCAGTATCAAGTGTAAGTTAAATGCCACATTATACTTCCAAATAATAGGATGCCGGCTGCTATAGGTGGTGACTTATGAAAAGTGTTTTTAAGTGTGAAAAACAATGTTGTGAGCAATAAATAGCAAGATCGCTAAGCAGGAGAAAATAAAATTGAAAAAAAAAAGTGTTAAAGAAAAGCCTGACCTTCACTGTTTTACAGAGGAGTTTTGAATTACTCTGGCCAAAACAACCGCATCCTTGTTTGTTGTTGATAATGATTTCTCTGACCATTTCTGATTTGATCTGAAAAAGCCTTAACACAAAGCTTAAGCGAAAACTGGTTTGTGCGCTCGGTGCACACTTCAGAGCCTCAGTGTCATAAATAACAGTTACAGTTATATCTCATTCAGGTTACAAAGACAGTCCACCGCTATCTTTTCAACTCACAAGGATTGATAGAAGCTCGTGGGGGAAACACACACACGCGCGCGCGCACACACACACACAACTCAACAAATGATAAGATTCAGCTTCAAAATGTTATGGTATTCTTGTGCATTATAGCTGCAGCATCTGGCTTAACTGTCAGATGCTAGCTCATAATTTGCTTTTAAATAACTCCAGTTTTCCACCACAGCTGACATTTGGAAAAAGAAAAAAAAAGCACATATATATAACTAATCACATCACTGCGAGGTAACTTCAATTTAGATGTACCTGTCAGCCATGACAGTGATGTAGCATTTTGGCAGACCCCTAACTGACACACCTGTAATTAAGTTGCACCTGTGCTTGACCATGTTAAATGAGTTAGGGATAATAGCCTAAGTACATTACACCAGCTGCAAACAGCTCTCGGATATCCAGCAAATAGATTAACTCGACAAAAACACATCAGCCTCTTACTCTGTATTAACATCTCCAATGATATGAAACCTCGCGCTTGCCAAATATGGCATCTTAGCTAATATAGGTTGATAGCATTGGCTTCAAAATGGAAACAGCAGGAGGAGTGGTAACGGCAGTTAGACTACGCTAAAAGTCAGACTCTTCTTCCTCTTGTGAAACTCCGTGTTTCCCCTTATCCCGTCGTTCTTCCTACCTGTTCTGCGTGTGTGGAGGTATTTGTGTTGCCCCTGCAGCTGCTCTCACCTGTCTCCACCGCTGGTCATGTGAATGTAGTCCTCGCGACAAGATAGACTTACGAAGCGGGAAGAAGAAGGAGCGTCACTCTGAGTGGGCGTGGTTGCGCATAAGTGCGTGACTTTATGTCTTCCATACATCCATGTTCCAAATCAGCATTCTTAGCTTAGGGAGGTTCCTAACCAAGTGAAATGACCCAAGCAGCAGACACGATAAGAGCTGGTTGTAAAGGAGGTTAAATACTACTTCTTTTATCACATCACCTTAGCAACAGCAAAAATTGCACCTGGTGTGTCTAACCAAACCAAACCATGTGGTATTGTTTCCTAAACTTGACAAGACTGTGACTAAGAACAGACAATAATTAAGATTAATTTAAAAAAGAAAAAGAAAAAAAAAGAAAAAGATCATAATAATAATGATGATTGAAAGACAAGTCAACTATTTCTAAAAAAACAAATATCATTTTTTTTCTTTTTTACTCAGGTCAAACCCCGGTCTCTTGGGGTAAAGTTAAACCTATTTTGATATACCATCTTATCTTATCTTATCTTATCTTATCTTATCTTACCTTATCTAATCTTGTCTTATCTTATCTTATCTTATTTTATCTTATCTTATCTTCAAGTATAATATTTCATCCTCATCAGTCCTAACTTATTGCACTTGCTTTGTGCTGCATGTCTTTCTTTCCCATGCACTGTACATGTAGAGAGAAGGTAGTGCTGCTTCATTTCACTCCCAAAAGAATCACAGTGGAATTGACTTATGTTAATTAACGACCTTTGGTGTCAATCGTTCCAGGGATTATTTGCATATTCTCAAAATAGCACTAGAAATAGGAAAATCAACATCTGCACTTGTGTGAAACCCTGGCTTTCTCTTGCTTGTCTCGCTTCATACATATCATAGCATTACAATACAAATCACTATGCATGTAGTGCAAATCATTGTAACTTATGCAGTATGTTGATTTGCATGAGCAAAAACCTTTGTCGTCCTTCTACTGGTATATTTGTTGTTTTCCTTTGTGCAATAAAATAAAGGGGATAATGAAATAGAATATTTATTTTATTAAAGAAATCAAACATTATTTTTAATCAAAGATGGCAAAAATGTCAGTCAAAATTTTGTATGGTAGACTAGTTCACCAGGTACAGTATCAGCACCTGTTCCCAAATGAAGCAGTATTTATGGTCTTGCAAGGACCTTCAGCTTGACCCAAGCAATCAAACATACCCTTGCACTAAGGACAGTATCTCTACCCTTTTAATTAGATATTTTTATGGAGCATCAGCATCATGAATAGCAAGTTATGCTGACAGAAATGCAAAGGGCAATATTTTACCATGAAACAGTGTTTTGCTGTATGTCAAAACCATCCCTAAATTTTAATGGTATGAGTCACTGATATTATGCAGAAGACATAAAATGCCCCTGTATTGCAACCACCCCAATAAACTTTATTGTCCACATCCATAACCACACACAATATTATGGATGGAGCCCTTTCAGCCTCAACTGTGTTCGAAGAATTTCTTAAAAAACTTCAGCCAATGTTTTCAACCTGGGATATCCACCTCCAAAATTAACAAGGGACCCTATCAGTGCCCCATGCATTGTGTGTTATCTGATGTCAGGCCCTTTTTATCCTTAATAGAAAATCCAGTCGCAAAGATTGCCATGGTCTGTCACTGCCTCGTAAGAGTTTCTCCAGAAATATGGTTATAAAATAAAACATGGATCCACAAGTTAAGTGAAAAAGAAAACAGACAAAGGAAACTGAAAGTTGCTGAGGTTGCTTTTCTCTGGATAAATCCAAACCCAATTTCAATGGCTGCTTGGGTCAGACAAGTTTCTTTTCTCTTGGAGGACAAGAAACAGACACAATCTGCACTTACAAGGAAGGGTGGTCTTTTAATAATGTCACGGCATAATTGGTTTCTGAAACATTTCATGGCCTTAATTAACTAAATGAGCCTAAAGGAATCAGTGAGGGGCAAGGGTAAGAGGGGAAAAGAGAAAGGAAGAGCAAGTAATAATACAACCGATAGAGATCAGATACCTTATCTCTTCAGTTCACAAGTCTGCTTTTCATTCCTGGTCCCCCTTTCCACCCTTCACCCACACTTTCAATAGGTTTCCTTCTCTCAACCCAAATTAATCTACTTCACATTCAAAGACTGCAGCTGACCATGGAGCGATTTTTTATGGTGGCTCAGAACACTTTAAAATGCACTTCACATACTTTACTGTAGCCTCAACATGTGGAGAGGATGACATTTTTCATGTCTCGAATGGATTGCCAGAGTTCTATCTCAGGGGCTGATTTGTGCTTTTGTTCTACCAAGCCTTGCACAAATTTCATCTATATGCAAGTATTCTACATTACTGGTTTCATTTTAGGCAGGCTTTGTGCTGAAAGAAACACATAGACTGCAGAAATGTTGACCAGGATGATTTCACACACATAAAAACTATAATTTCAGAGATACAGTCACAAATAAATAAACACATTGTGACATAAATGCTAACCAATCTTGAGGTACCATACTTTAACCATACTTTCAACTTCCATTTGGGCTTTCCCCGATAATTGCTCATGCACTGACAATTCACGGACTTATTTTGGGTGATAGGGCTAGTAGTGGCTCTATGTATATCACAGGAAAACAAGTAAAGGAAGGAGAAAACAGGACTGGAATGGCTCCATAAATACAGAATGAATTGCATTTTGGTTCAGTCAAGTTGATGTTTTATCTCATTACAGGAATGACTATGACCTTGTTTAGATGCTGCATTCTCAAGTGATCCAATCGAAAGTTGACAGCTCTACACTCTACACTGAAATTAGGTTTTTACTATTTGGAAGAGTAAAATATCTTCAGTTCACTGTGAAACTATGGTGGGACTAATTAGGCTTGGAGGATATCAGCTGATGTAGGCAGCCTCTCTATGTGGCCATGGATGCATTTGTGTTTTAAAACAATGTGATCACCGAGTGAGCAGATCTCAAATGAGTTCATCTTGGCTGTGTTCACTTGAGCTGTCTACTTGTGATCAGATCACACAAGATGGCTGTGTCTGAACAGGGCTTATGATGATGTGTGGGCTGCATCTTGTTGTTTGATTATCCTGTACCGTGTATGCTCTGCAGCACAGATAATGGAAATGTTGTATGGTAAAGGCTGTAGTAGAAAAATGCTGATCCCTGTAAAGGGCTTTTTGTTTACACATCACAATTACTGAAAGATATACAGTGATTATGTCTCGGCTGAAAAGCATGATTACTTCCAACTTACTTATGTACCTTAATACAATCTTACGAGTATGTGGGGCAAAAGTTTTGTTTTGACCTTGTAAAGAAACTTTGAAAGAAAGTGTTTTCCAAATGTATTTCTCCCTCAGTGTAATGATAAATGTTTCAAACCTTTCTAAAACTGAATGTTAAAAAAAAAAAAAATCATGGCAACACTTCTTTTGAAAACCTGCAGCTTTCTATGTGTCTGGCGTACTGAGTGCCATAATCATCTAGAGTTTAATTTGTCCATGTGCATGTGACATGCTGTGATTTCAAGGTAGTGGACTCAGATTAGTAGTGTGGTCACAGTCATTTTCTGCTCAGCGGTGAGCTCAGTTTGCACCTACAAAAATCTCACAGGCATTGTCATGAAGAACATGGGTGAGGAAGGATGTGCAAGACAACACCAGTCTTTACCCTTTGATGAAAGGAGTGGTGTAATACTTTTTTCTTTTTCTTTCTTTCTTTACAAGCAACATGTTTTCAAATCCTGAGAAATTTCCAAATGCACTATAACAAATGGCAACAATTAAGAAGATATCACCTTGTCCATTTTTCTCAATGACATTTTAAAGACCAAATTAATAGATCGAAGGCTGTCTTTGTGTCGCATTAAAAAATTCCTGAAATTCAGAAATTACTCCAGATCTCACATTAGGTAGCTCAAACTATACTGAATTGATTTTAAAACCACATAAACATCATGTTTGGTTCAAGACTACTAATGAGTTGTCACCTGAATAACCTCACCTTGACACCTCATACTGTCTCACACTCTGACCCTGGTCTTCTACATCACTGGCTGTTACCACTTCCTTTTCAGACCTCACAAATTTAATGCATGTCATCGGTGTCATGAGTTATTACTTTTTAACTGCCGGTAATAATCAGGTGATGTCTGCACTGTTTCATCTGTCCTCATGATTCTACTTGTGAACTCACCTTAAAGTTCACAGCACGCACCTATTTCAACAGCCAGAAAATATCACGGCTGTAATTCTCTATACAGGAAAAACCCTAGGCTAGAAGTGTCTGAGTCAGCTTATAAGGCAGCTTTATATTCTCCTTCACAGGTGCAGCCAATTCTACTGAAGGCTTCAAGGAGACCATTCATAGACTCTTGGGGAAAAAGTAGACAACACAAGACAGAAAGCATCAACAGATAAGGTCATGGACTTCAGGATGTCACACTGCCGCTGGCTCTATACACGCATGTGACTAGGGTGCAATTTTCGCCATCTTTGCCAATCATATTTTAGTGCATTGTCTTTCAGATGCTGAACTGACAATGACAGACTGATTATAAATTGTGCCTAAATCAGGTGAACAAATACATAACACTGACATAACAAAGCAAGACAATACCGTAATTGTATTTTGGAAAATGAGATGTCTGCGTAGGACAGTGTTCTTGAGCACAGTTAAATTACACACAAAAAACAGACAAACGGCAGAAGTTGCTTTCCAGGTGTTTAGATGCTCTTTGTGCAGTGTATCCCACGGAGAGTCGCTGACCTATAGCATGTGGATACTTGAGGAAATTAAATATGTAGCCTGAATACCAATTAAGCTTCAAGTACCTAAATGGTTTTATGCTTTTCTGTCTGTTATTTGTAACATGTGCATTCAACACACTGTGTATTCTTTTCATTTCAGCTTAGCTTGAAGTAATAGATTTTGATCTTTTGATCTATCACTCCATTCAAATGAAATACACTTTTTAATGTGAAAGCAATCATCCAATTATGTTTTTGAAGCAACATTTTTGGACATTACCTTGTCGCGCTTTATGACTGAGTGGAGAACAAGGGCCTGGAAAATTGAAAACACTAATTGCATTTTCAGTATGTGATAAAAAGAAGGACAACTGTTTGAGCCAGAAACCTGTAAAGAACATTAAAGACTGTAGAGGAGCTTGAATTAAGAAAAAAAGAAGGAAAAAAAAGGCTGTTGAGCTCATTAACTTTCCCTCCTTCCTTTTCGTTTTCGGTTTCCTCTCCTTCTGATCTCCTCTTACTTCTTTCTTCCCTGTTTCCCATCCCACCCTTCTCCATCAAATACTTTCCACCTACCAGACTTTTGCACATTTGTATCACATTGCTGTTCTGTCATCACTGTCTCTTGCAGTGAGACGATTATAAAGCATGTTTCATCTCAGTTGCTTACTGTTAAATGCTAATGACTGATCACATTAGCCATGTCCTTTATCATCTCAAGTGCCACAGCGACCCCAAACCCAGCCAGTCCCATCGCCTACGTAATTAATGAGCATTCCTGTTAACGATCTTATGCACATGCACTACTGACTGATGGAATGTTTTAGGAATGTGTTGCCAGGTCACTGTGGTTATTGGGCATCTCATTAATGATGGAACGTTCTCCCCCCTAATGAGGGAGTGGGTAGCGATGCATGTCCGAGCAGGTGTGGCTGAGGCACGAGGAGATGCCTAATCAAAATGGTATTAGCGAGATGATCGCCATCAGATCTAAATGAGGATGTTCCTCATTCACTTAAATGATAGAGGAATGCAAAAAAGGAAACTCATGGTGTTAGGTCAGCTTAAGAGGGAGTAAAAGAGGATTTGGATAACAATAACAACTCTCTGGCAGTGTGGGATCAACTACTGGATTAATTGCTAAAAGTTCTGCACAAATTTCATTCATCCTCTAGGGTGGTTAAAGATTTTGTTTTCAGTTAATTGTCTCACCATCTGGGTATAAACACCCACAGTCCCCACAGTCTGAATAATGTTATGGTGATCCCTTGACTTTCCCTACAGCACCACCAGCAGATCACAGTTTTCGCTTTCAGAGAAATGTTCATGGATTTGCACAAAAACTCATACAGGCATTTATGATTCCCAGACAATGTAACTTAATATCTTTGGTGACCTCTCACACTATCAAGTGGTTTGAGTGGTATTTTCATGTACTATTCGATGGTTTTCGATGAAGTCTCGTACACATATTCATACTGACCATCAGAATGATTTGTGTTGATAAGAATTTTAACTCTCCCAGTGTTTTGCTGGTTTTCCAAACACACTCAGTAATGTTATAATTCTACATCACCTAAAACATGTTAAACATTATACATGCTATACTTTAACACCATTGTCAGCATTTAGCTCATGGCACTATCCATCATGGTTGTAGACCCCTGGCCTTTTTTTTTTTTTTACGGTAAACATCTCTCTTTTTTCTCTGCTCAACCAAGAGGAAAAGGTGGAACCGAACATGTGGAGAGGCCATGGCATGATTCCCGACTAGCTCGCCCCAAAAAAGGTAGGCAGGGAAAATCCTGATCTCTGTCATGCGCCACTTTCTTTATATATTTTCTTCCTTGAACTGCCTCCCCTGCTTTTGTCATCGTTCCAGCTTTTATCGCTCTTTCCCCCAAAGTCCAAAACTGACTCTCCTGCTCTTTCTCGCCCTCAGTATTTGTGATTTTGCTGTGAAGGCATTTTTACTGTTTGTGGTGGCCATTCGTCCATAAACTGGATTTATAGTAGCAAATCCAGGGGTGTCTTAACCAGTTTGCCCTTCCTAACAACAAATGTGTGTCTGAGACAGCAAGACTGTGTGTGTGTGTGTGTGTGTGTGTCAGTGTGCTTGTATGTTTGTTCGGGGACATATGCACTGTTTGTTCCAGGATTTTGCTTCTTGTTTGGAGACTGAAAGTTGTGATGCCTCCTAATCCATGATGACTGACTGGCTGATGACTGACTGGCTGCTGGCAACTCCCAAATATGGACGATTGCCCTCTTGCCGTTGTGCTGCTGCAGTCCTCAAGTCCAAAATGCCTTCTCTGCTTCCTCTTCTTCCTGTGCCACCACTCCACCTCCCCACCTCCACACACACTCGCAAACACACAGCTTCTCACTCCTTACATCCCCCTGCCAAATCTCTCCAGAGCAGCCCATAAAAATTTCCACTGAATGCATAATACATACAGTGCTTACTGTACTGTTCGATGTTTCAACACAAAATAGATTAATAATTGAATAATTTATGGTCTTTCTGTTGGATGTATGAACTGTAGATTTGAGGTCAACGAATGGAGGTTGTTACAGAAAGGCTTTGTTATTCATTGATCTGTCTTACCTTGACTGAGAATGAGTGTAAAACAAATGAAATATGCTTGAGAGATAAAAAGTTAACACTAATTCTGTCAGTGATTTTTCATGGTAAGATACTGCACTATAACACATACTGCAAAATGATATGATTCAATCTGGCATTTTTGCAATATAATAATTTTTCCTTTTGAAAAATATTATGATTCTCACTACCTTGAACCTTGTGAGAGAATGTAACTTTCACAGTTATGTTTAATAATGGCTACATTACCCAATCGCATAAAAATGTAATAGTCACCAGAGTCTTCTCGATATTACAGCAATATTTTCCTTGGAGAATTAGCGCCAGCTCATTTTAAAATATGCATAGATTTGGTAGATGGGAATCGATAAGTTCTACCTTTCACATTCATGCATTCATATCCATCCTCAAAAAAAAAAAAAAACTTAATTCACCCCAAACCTTCATTATTTCAATGGCGTGAACTCAGACTCACCTCACACCACACCTTTAAGTGTAATTATAATGCCCACCCCTCCACACACCCAGCAGAACCTAGCCCACACCATTTTATTATTAAAACTATGACACTATTATATTTTCACCAATGATGGTAATGTCTTGTCTCAGGTAATTCCAGCTGGGAAGTTTGATGGCTCATTTCAGTGCAGTCTGGAGTGTGGGGCTAATGGGAAAGTGACCAGGGTTGGAGAGAGATAGACACCTTTTCAATTACTTTGGAGGGGAAAGGACAACCTTTCCACTATATATATATATGATTGGCAATAACACCATGATTATTAGGAGGTAGGAAACCAGGATAATTTCACAGTCATGTTCTACAATTTAAAAAAAAATTTTTTTTTTTTTTTTTTTTAAATAAATGCCAGCGCCCTTTTGCCTCTACAGGATAACACTGCAGGGACTGAATCAACAACTGCAAAAATCTACCTAAAATATGGCTGCAAGATAGGTAAATGTGATGTTTACAATGTTTATCTTTGCTTCTAGTATAAATAAATATATCATCTGTTCTCAACCGTTTAATTGTTTTTGTAGAAAATGATTAATTTATGAAGGTTTATTTAAAAAGGAATTAAGAAGTAAACAACCAAAGGGCATTATTCAGTGATTTTTTTTAGAGTCTGAGCGTTTCTATAATCTGTTTTACAAATGCAATGCAGATTTTAGGCACCAGCAGTTTATTCTTAAACAAAACACCAACCAGTTTTAATTTTATTTTACCATTAATTCCTGTGATAAGACTGAGGTGATTTTATTTTCAGGCAGCTGAATGAGATTTCCTCATTTACCAAGTCAAACCCAGCGTAGGTGGTATCTCAGTGTTGCGCTATGCCAGCTTCTTGACTCCAGATGTGCCTGCAGATGTCACTTGTTAGCAGTTTAATGGCAGGTGGTGATGTTTTTTTATGGCGACTGCACTGAACCAATGAACCAACGATGCATCATTATCTCCCATGAGAATAAATACCATTATCTGTGTGCTGAGATGGTGGTTAGTGATTTGGAACTATTATAGGATAAACTCACCCAAAATGCAGCAATTAGCTTTTTTTAAACTTGCATTTATCCATGAAAAAGTTTCATGTTATTGCTCAGCATCACCCTATTTTACATCCATACATGCACGTATTCATCAGAGAATCTTTGTTTAGTTTTTTTTATTGTTGAAGCAATCTATCTCAGGAAAATACAATGCTTTTGAGATGCACACCGAGATCTCCTGTGACTAAACTGATAACTATGCTAGATGCGTCTAATAGATAATAAATAGCACAGTCCAAAGGCCTGGTGAATTAGAAGCAGCAATATGGGGAAATGTTAACAAACAAAGGAGTTATCTTGGGTCAGATAGCTCTGTTTCTGTCTGGGCCTGCTTGTTCCAAAATGGCTCCATTAGCAAATACAATTTCAGCGGTTACAGATGAATGAAAACTCTATCAGAAGGGAGCACACAATGCAGACAAACTGAGAAAATGACACACAGCACTACCCAGAGGCAGGTGTGCGTGCTTGTACGCAACACACACAACCGCATGGAGATGCATGAACACACACTCTGACGCACATACAGGTAGACAGCAGTATACTTTTCCTCTTAAACAACTTGATCTGTTGCCAGTCTTAAAAGCAGCCTACTAAACAGAACAGAGAAAGGCCAAGGATACATTACATGAAGATCCTGTGGAAAAATATCAAGGCAGACAAATATTTTCCAACAGCTCACCTGCATATTCCTCCTGTATCTGAGCTTTTTTGTGATTGTGAAGCAGAAATACAGGAAGAAAATGGAAATAAGGGAAACAGAGAGCGGGATAGAGCCAAAAAAAAAAAGTGCAGAAATGTGAAAATGAAAAGCTAAAATACATAGAAGAAAATAAGAAGGGATAGAAAGAGAGACAGATAAAGAGGGAGAGATTATGTTGGCGGATCTTGTTTTTTCAACAGTGTGTTAGGGTGAAATGTGTTGTGTTAACTAAAAATTGGCCCTGGCTAAGCAGAAAAGTATTTGTCTCGGTTGCTGGCAGGGGATTTGTGGTGCTGTGTGGAAGGCTTAAAGAAGCATTTGCCATCATTTTGTGTGTGCTTCTTACATCTTAAATGTTGGTCCAATTTAAAAGGAAAAACCTATAATTGATTTAGAACAAAAAAAAAACGTGTCCAATAAATGTCTATACTCTTCAGCCACAGAACATGTATTCTATCAGCATGTCAATATTAGTTAGTTGACAACCTAAGCATCAGCCCAATGAACGTACTGTACCATTCTGACCAAAAACCTAGTGAATAAACTTGTATTAACAGATTTTTTTTTTTGCTTTGTGGGTGCAGAGGAAATAGGCAGTAAACACAACACCAGCAATAATCTCCTTTCAAGTTGATATGTGAACTTCTTAGCTCAAATGTTGCTCATTAAAGCGTCCAGCAGCTACAGACTAACATTAGCATTCATTTGGAGTCACATCTCTGGCAAATCGAAGTCTAACAGTCATTTCCTCTTTGCTCTGTTCAGGAAATGTTTGGCTTTTCAGCATCCAAAATGTTCAGTCTACTAAAAGCTGTCTGCTAACTGTGCAAAAGACAAAAGACCAAAGCAGTGCAGTATAACCAAAAATATTAAAATGAAAAAATAAAAATCCACATGATGAAAGACATGTAAGTAGCCAACAAAGCTGTGGTTCACTGGAAATATACATATACATGTAATCTGTTTTTAACATATATTGATTAAAGAACACTGATCAAAGCCCCTTTGAAGAATACAAAGCGTTTATATTCAGAATGTACTGACTGATTCTTTCAGTTTATACATGTTACGCAATGTTGTCAGTTTCACACATTCACACTCTCTCTCTCTCTCTCTTGGCATGACAAATACAAGCAGACCATATGGAGACTCATTGCAACATAGTAACTCAGTTTGTTGGCTTACCAATGTGTAATGCCAGTGGCTGTGTTTAATGATCTAATAAGCTAATGATGCAAGTGTTGCAGCCAATGGTGGTGCCCCCTAATGGCTGTGGTTCACTGATAAACTGAAAGATGCAACCACCACCAACAGAGTTACTGGTCTAAGTTTAATGATTGATTAGTATAACAAGACCTAGGCCCATTTTTACCATTCCTGCTCAAGAGTGGACCGATTCTGCAACACACATGCAGTTCAACATGGTGAGCCAAGTGGATATGTAAACCATTTCTCCAAATTGACTTCTCCAGAGTTTTTACACATATGGTGTAATGGAAGTGATTGTGTTGGATTTGTACAGTTTATCTAAACTCATTAAAGTCAGCATGTAAATTTTTATAAAATGAATTTAGTCATACTTTCCTTCCTGATGAAACAAAGAAAATCAGCACATTTTCACTGGTGGAGAGAGAGAAAAACAGAAAGAGATGATGTGAGAGTCTCTCTGTGTGTGTGTGTGTGTGTGTGTGTGTACTTATTATTAATTGTGTCTGACAGTCTGCATTTTCCTCATTCTCTCCCAAACTGGAGACATCTATTTTTCATTTAAATCTCACAGCCATAGGGAACCTGTCTCAAGACACGTGCACGCCTGCTATCACACAAACACGTGCACAAAAAAAGACTATAATTTTTGCCACCAGTTTAGGCAGGGTGTCAAGTGTAAAGTGAAGATTGCATATGTGCGACAATGGAGACAACAGGCTTTTGAGCTGTGTCAAGTGTGTATTTTTACTTCTCACAATTTATGAAATGATCTAATGGAAGTCTTGAACTGTGGAATAAGAAACAGTTTGCACTGTATGTAATTAATGATTCAGTTTTTTAATATAGAATCTGACATATCAAATCGTGCTGCAAGAAAATCAGTACAATCAAATACAGCTCACTAACTAAGAAGATTTGATGTGTAACAATCATCACCTCATGTCAAACAACCAGTGTAGGTTCTCACTTTCTCACTTGACTTGGATACATTTAATTGCCTCACCTTGCTTATAATAGTCCTTTGGCCTTTTACTGGGTAATTGTAGACCAATCATTGTAAACAAACAGGGAAACAACAGACAGACAGACGGACAGACGGACAGACAGACAGACAGACCTATTAATAAAACTGAGTGTCTTGAGCCCTCAGGTCCTCAGTAAAGACTGAGCAGGTAAAATAACCAAGGCAACCTCTAAGGTTGTTTGCAGTATTCATTACAGATAGTTTGAGATAGATAATGGACAGGTATAGACAGGCAATTAGTGTAACCATCCCAAACAAGAATCTGTCATCTGAAAGGTAAACCCACAGCTTCTCACATGACCCAGAGTCACGTGTGACCAAATATATTCCCAGTTAAAGTTTTTTCATATCTCTTACATGCATGTTTGAAATTTCCTTTGCATACCTCCCCCGTGAGGAGCTGGACAATACATACCTGAGACTCGTGCTCTCCCTTGAGTGTTTACTTTTTCCCTTGACTTGAACAAGTGGGGCAGCTATAACCTTGGTTTCTATGGTTACTACTGATGGGAGTGGAGGAGATGTGCACTCACTAGGCCAGAGATAAACAATAAAGTACGGTGACCTGTGACTGACCTTGTGTGTAGACATGTACTGAATGAAAGAATACAGACAAACTGAGAAAGAGCAGACTTAAATTCCTTCACCGGCTCCGTGGCAGGGTTTACTGGAACATATAAATGAACACAATTCAGAAAATATGTCTCATCTGTGCTTTTACTGCTTTGTTGAAATAAATGTCTACTGTTGAAAATTATTCCAGTGCTGGAGAGTCGCTGAAAGGAGTCTCAATGAACAACTTTTGAAAACAGTGCTACAATGTTACTTTCTTGTTACTTTAAAGAAGTTTCAAATATCTGCAAGCCTCTGAACTGAATGTAAACCTATGGCTTTGTTCGGTGATCAGCAATTTTATAATATATACACACTTTTTAGTTATGGAGCTCAAAAAAAAAAAAAAAAAGAAAATCAAAAAAACTGAAATTGGTTCAAAAACCATTTCACTACAGACATGGTGAATACTCATACGGTCAATCCAACATGTCTGCAATTTTGTTATATGTTATTATGTATGTGTGTGTGTGGTGTGTGTATAGCCAAATGTCATGTCAGGTTGTCCATAGCTCTTTCCTCTACACACTGCATATGTGTTGTGTCTTTGTCATCCTCACACCCACCCCCTCACTGAACTCTTCCCTCCTACATTCAAACTCAATCTCTTGGTCCAACTCTATGGCTCTCCTTGTTTTCTTTATGACTTTACTCCCTCTCCTCTGACAGCAAGGGAACATTGTCTCAGAGGTTGAAATTTTTCATCCATCCATCGTCTACACTACTTATTCCTGCAGGGTCACAGGTGGGGCTGGAGCCAATCCCAGCTGACATAGGGCGAGGTCAGGATACACCATGGACAGGTCACCAGTCCATCACAGGGCTGACGTCAAGACGAACAAAGCACCCACAAACACACACACACATACATTCACACCTATGGGCAATTTAGAGTCTCTAGTCCATCTATTGTTTATGTCTTTGGTCTATAGGAGGAAACCGCAGTACTACCAGGCCCCCATGGTAACCTTGTGCGTTGCCTCAAAAAACTTTATTCACCCTTGAAATTTGCAGTTCAATAATATATAAATTATGACAATGCCAATCCAATGCCAAGGCCATAACCTGACATTTAGGTTTGTGGCAAGAAGAATAAATCATTTGAATATAATAAACAGTACAGCTGATAAATAGGTTGATGTAAGGCAATCCCAGTGACACAATTTTCACGCTAAGCTGAACTCTGTTGCAGCCCCGATCTGTTTATTATAGCATTTATTTATTTATTTATTTAGTTCTTATTCCTGCACGTTTATCTATTTAAATGAATCCACAGTGTATGGTAGACAAATGTAGGGAACTCCAACAGCACACAAACTAAAACCTTGACAGATGTGAATCACTGTCTTCAAGGTCAGTGACAATGATTAACAGTCGCCAGTGTCTACTCACTCTCTCTGGATAATGCCTGCTTATCCAGAGAGCCTAGCCGAAGCAGTACCTCTCCTCTTGATCAGACTGCTATAACTGCATTACTGTATATGCTGTATTGTGCTGACTACACTTTTATTGTTTTAACTGTGTTTTGTTGTTGTTGTTTTTTAATATTTCTTTTATTGTTTTAGCTGTGTCTACCCTTGTGGAATGATCTGTAAAGTACATTGTGCTTCCACCTGGAATGAAATGTGCTACACAAATAAAGATTTGCTTGCTTGTGACTGAAACTCAGATGTTTAAAACTGTTTGTCGAATTCCCATGCTACCTCCCCGTCTTCTCAAACACATCTCATACAGCATTGTTACTGTTCTGACAATTGCAAAAAAAAAAAAAAAAAAATCACACAAGACTACATTTACAGCCTGCCATCAATGTCAGCACTTTTAGAAAACCATAGAACTTTAACATGTGATTGTGTGTTGAGTTGTATGTGCTGCTGAAATGTCATTGACCTATATTCAGTAGAGGCTTAATTGTATTCTGCCTGCTGCTTTGCTGAGTGCTGTTCATAGTAACATCAAGAACACTCTGCCTGCATTATGTGAGTGAAGCAGCGTCGCTGAACTTCTGCAGAGAATCACATGCATGCTACACAATCATGGGAACGTTACATCAAGATCTTAACAGAGTGCAGTCCCTCTCTTACTGTGAGTAAGGGTTTAATGAAATGAAATATCCTATTGTTGATGGTCATTAAGCAGCTGAGTAGCCATCACATGCAGGTGAAGAAAGCAGCCTGACCGCATTTTAGCCAATTCAACTTAACTAACTTACATTAACCAATTAATGGCTAACGTGTAATAACTTCGTGCTTTAGGGAGACAGGATGGTCTGTTGTGTTGGTTGTGCTTGGTGTGATTATATAAGGTGTTCAATTTGAAAAATTTGGAGACTTTCTGCTCTCTTCACTGCAGTAAACATGTCATCCGTGTTTAGAAAAGGTTACTGAAAGGCTACTCCACATTTGACAGTAATATGCACAGATGGTTGCAAGCAGGGATAGAAATGCACATTTCAAACTGTCCAGTTCAAGGTAATACCAGAGAGAGGCACCGTTGAGTTTTAGTGGGATGCACATGCACAGACTGACATGCACACACTCTAATAATCCTTGACTTCATGGTGAAAGTTGTGCACATGCACAGATATTTTCTCCCATTACAGCAAACCTAAAATCAGGTTAGAGGAAATTACTGTTGCTCATTTGTTTTCTGATTTGCAATGAAGGAGAATAATAATCCACGGAGAAAATATTGTAATAATTAGATTTATTTGAAATAACTTTCAAAATGTCAGTGTTAATGTGGAGAGATACATTTGTTTCAGTAAATGTCAGTTAATTTTGTAAATGAAAAAGAGACAACATTTTTGACTGACTTTCTACACTGGTAGAAGCACAAAACTAAAGAATATACCAAACCCAGTAGAAATTATGTTCTTCCTACAATTAAAATAAAATGAAAATGAGACTATGTTCATCCCAACACTGGTGAAATTCAAAGAAATCACACTTTTTGTTTTTGCCCTCAGTCCAGTTCATCCCAAACCACAGCCATGCTGGTCTTCCATCATTAGAAACCACTGTCCAGTTCTTCTTCTCTGATGTTCCGGGTCATTATCTTGCTGTTGGATGAATCTCTGACCAACCAGTGTGTCTTCCTTGTTACGCGCCTTTTTCTCAGCATTCTGATAGCAACATACAGTGCCGCTTCCTGCTGTCCAATTTTGTCCTAATAATGCATCAGTGTGTTGTGCATTGTTGAAACTGTGTGAAAATGTGTGAGTGTTTGTGGGTCATCTCCAATTTTGTGTGAACTGAATAATTAAAGTTTGGTTTCAATGCTTCATTCAGTTCCTTTGTTAACTACCCCCCTACTTATCACACTTACCTTTGTGCCATTCAAGGATATTATCTGGACATAAACCGCTTAAGTTTGATAAAAACTGGAAATCTGGGGTTCTAAAACTTGTCCAGTAGTGTAGATGATAATTTCTGGGGGGGTTGGGTAGTCAAGAGTCAAGAGCTTTGGATAAAAGCTGCTGCATCAAAATGCATATGTATTATTATGAATCTTCCTGAGCTCCCTATATTTGACAATGTCTCATGTAATTTGAAGTTCAATTTTAAGTTCATAACAGGTCCCTATGCTGTCCCTTTTTAAGAGTGTCTTGGGTCTTTGAAGTTGAGTATCTTCTCAGCAGCCTTTGCAGCTGTGTTAGCTACTGTGTTTAAAATTAATCCATATATTAATATAAATGTCAGAGTTCTGTCTCTGTGTCTCTTTCTCGGGGATGCAACTTTAGAAGAGGGAAAACTTTTAATCCATGCATATGATAAGGGAGTTTTGTTACCAAAGGATTATAATTGCCATCCCTTCTGCACATGTAGCGAATGAGAAACTTGATACTTGACATATGGTGTGAGTTAGATTATTATGGCTTGATTGTGTGTAAGGATGAGTGCACCATAAAGCCACAAGCTGGTGTGCACACTTAAAGACAATGATCCAAGAGCCATATAACCATTTATCAAATAGGTAGATGAATGGATGGAGGAGTTTTATAATGAACATAATTTAATACATTGTCATCCATACTGTCACTTTTATCGATAAACAAAAAGGTCAGATTAACTTTTTAATGTAACTACTAGGTAGAATGAATTTTTCCAGACCTTCACCAGCCCCTTATTGCTTTCAAACATTGGAAAATACAGGGTAATAAATTATATAATTATATTATATAATTATAATTCAAGTAGTAGTATAGTGTCAGTATTTGAACTCACTAGGGAATACCGGAGGCGAACCTGACAAGGCTACACGCGAAACGCGTTGTTCGCCTAATAAATCACAGTAGAGTCCGATCAGTGTGCGGTGGTTATTGTTCTTCACCTAATTAAAATGCATCCACATCCACACACGCTTCCACTTTGGACCAGTGGTGGCGTTTGTGTTGACGCCAAAGCAGAGACCTGCAGACCATTTCTCACACAACTCAAAAGTGTGAACATGAACATGTGATCAAAGGGGGTGGAGGGACAGAAATGATAATCCCTTTTTCTAACAAATCTCTCATTACACATTTATGGGTTGACTGATACTTTGCCTGAGCTGAACCAGGAAACAGAAAACACCAGGGACTGGGGGGAAACAAAGACAGATCCACACAGCAGTAGATAAGAAATGTGAAAAGTTTTGGATTTGAATTAAAATGAATTAATATTATAAATATTCAAATGTATCATGGCATGCCAGGCACTCCTCCCTTAGATTGACTTTGCAATGAGCAGAACTAGGAATGCAATTGTTTTTAAAATGCATTTTTATTATATTTTATTCTTTCTAATTGTGAGAGAAAACAATTGTCTTATTGTTAATTAGCTAAAGTAACACTCACTGTGCATGACCAGAAAAAGTTGACAATTGTCAGGAGGAAGTCGACATTTGAGTGGCGAAAAAACAATAGTCTCTGATGATGTGGTAGTTCTTCTATTTTCAGAATAGTAAATTGGTTTCACCACATTCACTTGACATCACATTATTTTGTCTGGAAACTAATGACATTTTGCAAGTATTTTCTGAGGGCTCCTCTTGGTCCACAGTAGTTACAGGTATTGTAAGAAATCCGCATGCTTCCCTTCTTCGATTTAGAAATGGATTCATCACTTTGAACTCTAGACGCAATTACACATTTTGTTTCTCGCAACAGATCAAGTTTGAATCACATCTTCAACAGCCAAACAGTCAAAAGCACAACGCCAGAGCGTTTGACAAATGACCCCATGCCACTAAGTTCAAAGATAACAATTCATCATGTTAGAAAGGATGCATTTTGCATTCAGCTAATGTGGCACCTGTTTTGCCATAAATCTCCTATAGCAGAAGTAGATTGAATTTTGTTCTCTCCTGAAACTAAGATTAACTTCTTGATAATTGCCAAGTTCTGTGTGCAAATTGTCAAGTACTCAGCAAAAGCGAAAGCGAAAAGATAATTATGGGTCAATTAATGCCTTTTAAAAATGAACTCCGCCATTCTGTCAGTTTTGTACTGGAATCCTAAGAAAAACTACTTTATTATTCTTGTCCCCTACTGGTAGTCTGAATAAGCTCCAATCTTTTCACTGCTGAAGCCACTATTCTGCTACGTGATTGTATTCATTAGCAGCCGTTCACCATTAAGTGCCTACTGGACAATGAAAAGCTCACTGATAAATTCCATGAATGGTCACATGATTGAAATGAAAAGAATTTTCATTTCAATCATTTCATCATTTTCAGTTTTTGTCTGATGTGATTTCAAATCAAATACAACTGGAGCACACCAGCATATGTTATAATTATAATTTACTACTAACTGTAATATAATAATAATTTACTACTTTGTTTTGTTTCTGACTCAAATGCTCCAGACCCCTGTCATAACTTTTTAGTGAGTCAGTCCATTAATCTGAAATGTTCCAGAGTGATTGATTGAGTGATCAGATTTCCACCACTGGTAAGGTAAATAACCCCACGGCACAAACAGGTGGGTGTTCACAGTCTGCAGTCTTGCTAACTTGGTTGTTGCTAGAAAAAAATGGCACAAATCTTATAACCTATTAATGTTGATAATCGTGGATTTTAAAATGAGTAGATAAGTATTTGAGTTCAAAGGCTAATCTGACTTCTTTACATATGATTTTCCAGGATTCATCTAGTTTGTGTGTGTCTTGCACACACATGCACAGCACACACACAAAGTTTAAGGCAACAGCTTGTTCAGGGCCGGCAGGCCTCTGTTTTCATTGGGATGAAAAACATTATTCTGCAGTCAATATCTAATTTTCCTGTTTTGCCAGGTAGAACAAACAAGAGAAAATACTTTGCCAGCTCTTTTTCTTGACACAGGAATCTTTATTTCTTCCTTCCTCTGTCCTTCTTTGTCTTTATCTCTATTGTTGTTCTTTCTGTCCTCTGTTCTTTTTATGCATACACACATTCATGCTTACCAACACATGCCATTATATTTATTTCTTGGACAGCCAGATCCCTCCTATGTTATCTGGGAGTTAACAATAAATCCATTTGCTTCTAAATTCATTAGTTGTCCTTCACTGACTAATCTTACACTGTACTCACCACAGTCTGTTCAGACTTAAGTAGGTCACATTGGCCTGGGGTTTAATAGCATGCAAACAGACAGACAGCAGACAGACGCAAACACCTACTCATAAATACACAAACATATCATTTCTAAATCAAGGTGTACTGTAACGATGTGTCCACCTCGGGCTCTTGGCATTTACTTCACCCAAACAAAGCCTGAAAAGTAATAACGACAAAAACAGATAAAGCAGCCACATATAGCCAATCTGTTGCTTTTCAGTGTGTGTCTGCACATGCACGCTCACATTAATGAAAGTGCACGTGTGAGGTGTGTGTGGATGCATTTCTATTATGAATTATAGAAAGTGAAAGAAAATATGAATTGAGGTGGAATGGATCAGTGAGGCAAGACATTAGTATTTTTGCCCTACTTTCCCTGTAGCTTGTTAAAAGCAATTGGGTGGACAATCTGTCACCTAGCCCGTAACAGCTCCCCCAGTGAGGCTTGAGATACACACACAAACACACACACAAACACACACCAGTGTCCACCACACATTCCACCCAACGAATAGTAGACAAATTGGAGTTGATCCCGACAGATGGACACATCCAAATGAAGACTGAAGGAAGGAGGTAAAGAGTGTATAACTGTAAGTATGTATGTGTTTAGGTTAGTTCACATTGCGTATGCTGCAGGTGTGCACAGTGTCTTGTCATAATCCAAACACCATGAAGTCAAATCAAACAAGAACTGACTTTCTTTTTCTGCCGGTGAGAAAAAACTCTCAAGGACTTTCTCTATCTTTCCTCAGCTTTTAAAGAAAAAATCCCAAAGACAACAGATCCACAGCAGAAATAAAGCCTCTTACAGAGCCCCCTTTAGCCGTCAACTGCACTGACAGGATCAGACTTAACACCACACTTGATTTTTTTAGCCCTCTAAGAAAGGTAAGAAATGACTGTCTAGCATCTGCCACCTCTTTGTCTCACTGGAGATCAAAAGGGAACTAGACAGATACTGTGTAGTTAAAAGACACACAAAGGGCTCAGTGCTGGCAGCTACTGCCGTTCTCAAGAACTATGAGCAGGGTGAATGGAGCCAAGCTTTATGTCACTCTGTCCTGCCACTAGAGCTCAATGTTATTTCTCAAGCAGCAACTTAGTGATCAGTAGAAGGTGGGATTTCTTAATACATGGGAGATTTTCTTTTTTTTTTTGGAGTTTTCTGTAATCTCTGGTCTGCTCTTTCAACAGCTCGTACCTCATCATTTTAATTTCACACGATGATGCTCTTATAGATCTCAACTATTTCTATTTCATGTAGGAAAGAAAAGTCTGACCATCTTCTTGCTTGACAAGACATTGTTGGTGTCCCACGGCGACCTATGTGGACATATTAAAGAAGGACGCTGGAACAGAGACCACACGCGAGCACGCCAGATGTATGGAAAACCATGATGACTGGAGACATAGATAGAACGCTTGTCTGAGGACAACCTAACACACATTGCTGAAGTAGATTGCTTGAACTGCTCAACTGATTCATCATTTAAACAAATCAAAATGAGCCAAATTGTAAATTTGGCTGGTTCTCTACTGTGTTTGGCATAGAAGCAAGCACATGATGTTGTGCAGCCCTTGCGATTTCAGGAACTCTTCTCATAACTTGCATCAGTTTGATACAGCTTACTGTTACTCAGGGGGAAAAAACAGCACTTGCTATATTCTGCACACTGAGTTCATTCTTGTTTTCCCAGACTGGGCTCTGTTTTTTGCTCAGTGCATCATCCTACCATGTTTGCTTGCTTTGCTGAGGCCAAGTGGTGCTATCAGAGATCTGTATTACGCAGCAAGACTTGAAGCCAGTGAGTGGACTTCAGGATTAATGTAGGTTTTCGGCCTTAAAATAGTGGTTCACTCCTTAAATCACCATGGTAACTTCTGCCGAACTCCTAACCTCCCCTGGAGCATGTTAACGTCAGAGAATAAGATCAAAACCTGTCAACCATCCAACAACTGGACTATCAGATAACTGGAAAACCAGAGTCATATCATTACCACAGGATCCCAGCAGGAACATACAATACAAGTTTACAGTGAGGGGATAAATAATAACATGCAGTAGACATTTTCATAACTCACTGAATCATTTTGCTGTTCCGGGCTCTCCATGCGCCCAGAGCTTGTTAGAAATGGCAGGAGTTCTTCACACTAAGTAAGTAGAAAACTATTACAGCTTTATTTAAATTGAACAAGACTTCTTTTCCTCATAGAATTCTTGATGTTTTTCGTCTCTTTTGCCATCACTGCAGCTCAGATTAAATGAGGAGACAGTGCTGGAACTGGAACCAGAAACAAAGACTAAACCTTCTGATATCCTTGAGAAAAGATATCCACACACAGCTAATGTTAAATAGACCCAAATAAAAGCAGTAAACACCTAACCATGTTTGCAATAAATTGACATGTGGCCTTATATATCAGACAAGGATCAGACTACACGATTTTTTGGTCTTTCACGATGGTCACCATGTCAGATTAAACAATCACAGTGGCTTAAATTCTTGCCATGTCTTGGTTGGGAGACTGGCAACACTACAGGTGTCACCCCGACCACCTAGCGCGAGTTCATAGGTCATCGGGGAGGCGTCACAACAAACTGTCAGTCATGGCTTCTGTAGTGCTGTGTGTGATAGGGGTCCTTAGCTCAGACACGAAAAAGAAAAGGAAGAAAAAACGATCTTGGAGCTGTTCCTGGATCTGGTGAAGAGGACCATATGGACTGTCTGTCCTTCAAACGTGAGTGATAACGAATGTGTTCACCTCAAAACTTATATTGCTCACATGAAGCATGTGCCTCCACTGTGTGTAATCAATGTGTCACAGCCCTCTGTCATACTAGTGGTCAACGCGGCAGTTGTATCATTGCTACTGCCAGCTCTATCTTTCCACATAGTTTACAGGCTACTCCAGTGTTGGATTTCTTCTCAATATGAATTCATTTTCAATTTATTTTTGACAGTATATGTCTCCTGAGTGCAGCTGAAATGGCTTGATTATATACATGGTTTTCTTTGTCTGTGTTGTATTGAGATTCAGCTAGGCAAAGAAAAAATTAATGGAGGGTCTCTGCACTAACAATACTGAGGTGAAAGCATAACTCTGTTTGCATTCATCTTGTTATCTTGCATGTTGTCACTTTGCTTTATTCCCTGTTGTGTCTGCAGAAAGCCATTGTCCCTGGAGCCTAGGTTAACTACCAGGGGGCAATGTCCTTTTGACAAAGGCTGGGACTTGTCAAGCAGGGGGGATTATCCTTTAACAGGTGACTTGCTCTGTCTAGCTGCAGACAAGTGTGCTTGTCAAGCTGCCCTTGACTCAGCTTTCAATCTCCTGAGATCAGTTATGATATTGCAGCAACATACACATGCGCAGATCTGTGTGGAAAATACTTCCATCCATCCATCCATTTCCATCTTTCCATTAGTTATACCACTTATCCATATAGGGTTGCAGGGGGGTTGGAGCCAATCCCAGCTGACATTGGGTGAGGGCAGAGTACACCCTGGACAGGTTTCCCGTCCATCACAGGGCTGAAACATAGAGATAAACAACCTCACATTCTCACATCGGAAAATATTTGTGCATATATCTGAACCAAAGTGTTAAAAAGCAGCAAATGCAAGTAAATGAAGAAATTAATTAAATGAGTGTAAATTGTCCCACTGATGACCTTGTCTAACATGTACAATAAGAAGTTAGAGGGGAAGATAGGGGGACTTTTTTTCTCATTCTTCTTGGTTCTTCAGCTCTGTAACATCTGTAACAGTCACTGCACACCACTGGTGTATGATGCCAGATTTGGATAGCAACCCCTCACCCTTATACCCCAACAGCAAGCAAGGTCAAGCTAATGAGTGCTCCTATAGGCCTGGGGTGATGGGCAGAAAAGCAAGAGGGGCGTTGCTGATTATTGAGCTTCTTTGATGAAAACAGCCTCTGGAAAGCAGAGCTGAGTGAATCAGTGAGGAAGGGAGGAAAAAAAATGAAGATGGAAAAAGCAGGGAATGACTGTCAATGATATTAAAGGCCTCTTCTGGTCCACTGATGAAAGACTAATAATGATAAATGCTCCTTAAGTCTCCCTCATTTTGTACTGTTAGCCACACACACACACAGACACACACAGACAGACACACACACACACACACACACACACACACACACACACACACACACACACACAAATGCTCACGCACACAAAGAAAACA